>CAUYSK010098724.1:0-73576 GCA_963575035.1 Avahi laniger
GCCTGAAAAAAAAATATGCCTGTAATCCTAGCACTCTGGGAGGCCGAGGCGGGTAGATCGTTTGAGCTCAGGAGTTCGAGACCAGCCTGAGTAAGAGCGAGACCCCATCTCTACTAAAAATAGAAAGAAATTAATCGGACAACTAAAACTATATAGAAAAAATTAGCCGGGCATGGCGGCACATGCCTGTAGTCCCAGCTACTCAGGAGGCTGAGGCAGTAGGATCGCTTGAGCCCAGGAGTGTGAGGTTGCTGTGAGCTAGGCCGACGCCACGGCACTCACTCTAGCCAGGGCAACAGAGTGAGACTCTGTCACAAAAAAAAAAAAAAAAGAAATTAGCATGCAAAGAATATATAATAAGCATATAAGAAATTGAGCTAGTATTTCGCTAAACAAAGTTTTTTACTTTGGCTAAATATTATAACTACTTGGGAAATTAAAATAAATGTACCTATGCCAGGCCCCACCAATTAAATCAAATTCTGTGGGTGGGAGACCCCAGTATAGTTTTTGTTCTGTTTTGTTTTTTGTTTTGTTTTAAGCAGCTTGTGCAATTCTTTTTTTTTTTTTTTATTCTGAGACAGGGTCTCACTCTTTTGCCCGGGCTAGAGTGAGTGCTGTGGCATCAGCCTAGCTCACAGCAATCTCAAACTCCTGGGCTCAAGCAATCCTTCTGCCTCAGCCTCCCAAGTAGCTGGGACTACAGGCATGTGCCACCATGCCCGGCTAGTTTTTTCTATATATTTTTAGTTGTCCAATGAATTTCTTTCTGTTTTTGGTAGAGACGGGGTCTCGCTCTTGCTCAGGCTGGTCTCGAACTCCTGAGCTCAAACAATCCGCCCGCCTCGGCCTTCGAGAATGCTAGGATTACAGGCGTGAGCCACCGCGTGCTTGTGCAATTCTTAATATACACCTGGGGCTGAGAATCATTGAGCTGTGATTATTCAGAGACAACTAGAATTAAAGGAATCTTTCTTTCCATGATTACTTAATCTGTTTAAACTGAAGTGACACTAATCAAAAGTCTTGAGTGATTTCTTTACCCAGTAACATTGGATGAAATTTAGTTTAAAAACTCTGCTTCTCTAGCATAATCAGTGGAACTCTTACGAGATTTAATATTTTGATGAGCACTCATATATTCAACATAAGAGAACAGTTTGTGCTTTGAGTATTCTTGCCTCCTACCTAGTTATATTCCTATTCGAGCATCTCAGAGTTTCTCCCATTCTAAATGTTTGTCTCTTCCCCTTTCCCGAGTGTTAATTGATTAACAAATTAAGACCAATTGCAAAGTGATTTATACCTACAGTTATCTTTTCTGTAAATGTCTTGAACATTTATCAAAGGGATATTTTGCTAAGGGGGTGGAACCTAATCTCTTCTTATGATACTGGAAACACATAGTGAAATCTATACAATTGATTTGTAAGTAAATTTTTAAAATGTAGCCAGTTCATCTGTTAGTGACTCTATTGTAAAGAATGATGGCCTTAAATTAAAATATTTTTATAATGTATGGTTTTCACTGTGGTTCATGTAGGGAACTTATAATATTTTTAGTTTTTTATTAGCAATAATTTTCTAGTATGACGATTAAACCACTTAAAATGATTTTTTACCAACAAGAATACTAAGCAGAAAGCCAGTGCTTAAACTGCTGTGCCATCATTACTTTCTTTCAAACTTCTTGGGAGAAAAAATATTAGAATTCCTTTGCTTGAAATACCAGAGGCTCTTGGCATGCCCCTTCTTCACAGCCTGAAGGCTTTTGAGATGCTTATAATTGTGGAAGATGGATCCCGCTCAGAGCTTCCTCTTCCCGGAGCTTCATCGACAGGTCTTCACAGCCCACTGTGAAGGCAAATAGATGAGTGCTTTACCACAAAGACTGAATCGTCTGGCCTAAAGCCAGAGAATAAACTGTTAGTGATGTTAACCCTTCTTTTAAACTGTATCTTTAAAAAAAAAAAAAAAACCTGACATCTTGATTGATTTGATTCTCTAGAAGAATTGAATTTATTATTATGCCTTTTCTGGAACATTTTCTCAGAGTATGTATACTTTTTTTTTTTTCCTCATTTGCCAATAAGGAAGCTATATTTCAAAACTTGAAATTTTAAGTGATTTTCAAATAGATATTAAGGCACATGGGGTTTGCATTTACCCATCTCTTTGGTGCTTCAGTTTGAATTAAGAGCAGTGTAGCCATCTTCCTCCCTTTTCATTTTTTTTCAGTTCATTTTATCCTATCTTCCTTTAAGAAAATGCTTCAGTTTGTAGAGTTTTCTGGTTTTTGTTTAGTTTTTGGGTAGATAGAGAATAACCTGTTTCTGTACATTTTGATATGGTTGAGTATTCCTTATCTGAAATGCTTAGGACCAGAAGTGTGTCGGGTTTCGAATTTTTTCACATTTTGAAATACTTGCAGAATATATCCAATTGAGCATTCCTAATCTGAAAATTCAAAATCTGAAATGCTCTAGTGAGCATTTCCTTTGAGCATCCTGTTGGTGCTTTAAAGTTTTTGGATTGTGGAACATTTCGGATTTTGGATTTTCATTTTAGGGATGACTAAACTGTATTATACGCATTAACTGTCTCCGGTCAAAGGTCCAAATATCTTTTAAATCTGTACTCTAGTTTTTGTTTATGAATTTGTTTTAGAGTATGTACATAGAAATTCTTCTAACTTTATTAATCTTGACCTCAGTGTCCTTAATTTTACATACCTAAGTCTTCTTTTAGTTTTATATATAAAATAATAATTTTCACCAGCTTATATGCAAATTCAATATTAAATGATAGAATTCCAGTTCTCAACTGCATATTACATTAGACTAGAAAGTTATTCTAACTGGAAGTCTACTCATTTAGCATATTTGGAGAAAACTAGTTTTGACTTCCAAATACATGAAGTTATAGAAAGTACTTCAGATGAAACTAAAGTGTTCGAAGAGTTTTATTTAAAAATATTACTTACCAATAAATGTAAATTTTCCCACTGGTGTTAAGTTTTCAGACTACTTGTTGGTTAATATAGACTTTTTTTTTAATCCAAGCTTTCTTCTTTAAGAAATTTATTTTTTAAGGTTAATGTACTTGAACAATGAAAAACCATTAGAAAGTCTTGTAGGAATGACAACTTCCTTGATATGGTGTACGAGTATATTCATGAAAAAGAAGTACTTTTGAAAATAGTTTTTAGAATACTTGTAAGCTGTTTTGTGTTTTATTTTGTCAGGTAGTATGGGTGTAGGAATGCTTTCTTTTGAATTTTAAAATAATGTATATTTTAATCTTCATGATTTGATTTCTTTAAGTATTTTTGTAGAGTTAAATAAAGTGATGTTTAGCAAAGAAAACACTTCAAATATAGTATAATTAGCAAACAGTTCTAGTAGTTGAATATTTCTGATGTTTTGTTTATTTTAATAGGGAATGCCCTGATGCAGATTCACTTGTAAGTAGATATAACTTTGATATAAACAATTTAAATTAGCTGTTTTCATTAAGAAAAACTTAGCATATTTGAATTGAGTTGTTACTAGTCTTTCAAAGAAAGATATTAACCATGTTATTGTAAATTCACTATATGCATTTTTTACAGATGCATTTTTGGCTTTATGTTGCCAGATGCTTTCCTATTAAATGGAAAGTATTTCTACCTACCTTTGAAAAGTGGATATTTTACTTTTAAAATTGGAGTGGTGCCTTATCATATTGCTTTTTCTTGGGAAACATGCCAGATACAAATCTGTGTACTTTGTTTTAAATTGTGCTGCTCTTACTTATTCTTAGCTCTGTTAAAATACAGCCTATCTGTGCATGCGGTTAAAGTTTCATTTAAGAGAGATTGTCATTTTAGAAATAGCAACAACAACCATGGTCAGTACTTTTCTGTGCTTTTTGTTTTGTTTTAAAGAATGTTTATATTTCTTGGTTAAATGTATTTCTTTATATATTATTAAAGAAGACATCAAACGGAGCTCCCTGTGGTTACAGTGGGAGAGTAGATTTACCAAATGCTGTAAGTAATGTGTAGACAGACATATTTTTCAAATTGTTCATCAGACAGTGATCATGTCAATCGGTGTAAGAGTTTCAAACAATCTCTCTCCTTTGCTTATTGTTCTTGCTTGCATAACTGTTGTTTCCTTTGGCCCAGAAACATCTTGATCTTTTACAGCATAATGGTGTACCAAATAAAGAACTAAAAATATTTTGTGAAATATTGTGTTGTATGCTGTTTGAGTAAGATAAGACTAGTATTTTTGTTTCATATTTCAGCTTTAAAATAAAATTATGATTTGTTGATAAATTTATATGGAAAATAAGAAATAGATTTCTAATGAGTTATGAGGTTAAAAATCATCATAACTCATTAGATGAGTTTAATCTAATGAATTAATACCCTTGTTTAATAACTTTAATTAATTAATGAAAAGTCAGCAGTGTCTTTGGCATTTACTTTAGTACTCATCATACATTTTATTTCTGAATTAATTACTTATTTATTTGATGATTGTGACATTGAATAAGATTCTTTAATACTTCATGTTTTATTTTATATATATTCTCTTTAAATAAAACATTTTTTATTTTCTCAGTAGTTAATTGATACTACTCTACAATGATCAATATTATCCAATTTTGAACTTTAGCCAATACTTAACCAGAATTAGTAAAGGGCTTTTAAAGAGAATACAAAATTCTAAAACTCAGTGGAAATCAAGCAGTGGGAAGGAGGGAGGAGAGTGGGTGAAAACCTACCTAATGGGTACAGTGAACACTGTCTGGGGGGTGGGCATACATATAACTCTGACTCAAGCATAACGAAATCTATAGGTATAACCAAAAACATTCATACCCATGTACTATTTTGAAATAAAAAAAAGAGAAAACAAAATTCTAATGCCATGTAAGAAATAATTGATAAATTTGATTATGTAGAAATGAAAATTTATAAAATTATAAAAATTACACCGTAAAAGGCTTTAAGTCATCAAAGACAAACTGGCAGAACATTTGTAAGACATGTGACAGGGGCTAATTGCTTTTATTTATAAAGTTTTTATACAAATCAGTACAAAAGTAAGCGAGTGCCCAGTAGGAAAAGGGCGTAGGCTAAAAATGGGCAATTTTCATAAAAGAAATAAAAGTGGTAAATAGCCATAATAAATGTCACTCAAAATAGGAGTCTCATTCTGATGCTAATTAGTATGACATTACTATAGTCTATAATTATATTGGCATAACTTTTGATATACTCATACTGTTGGTAGGAAGTAAATTGGTACAATCCATCTTATGGGTAGTTTGGCAGTATTGCCCCAAGTAAGAAATACATGTTCTTTTTTGACCTTGCAATCCCTCTGCTAAGAATTTACTGTCATGTCTATATTCACAAAACTTTATTTATGTTTATGTGTGTATATATATGTGTGCATGTGTATAAAGTCTGTATGCATACATGTACACACTTGGTCAAGATATATGCATATGTAGAAAGTGAGGGAGAGAAAGGAGAGAGGTGTTTATTTCAACATTGTTTACATTAGCAAAATTTGAAAACACCAAAGTATCCATCAAAATGGGAACTAGTTAAATACATTATTAAACATGCACTTGATGGGATAATAGATATTATAACGAATTCAGTTGATCTATGTCTGCTGATATGGAAAGAGCCTACTTAATAAAAGCAAGCATAATCTTTTAAGCGATCGCTGTTTTAAAAATAAAATGTAAATATATGGGTATATGTGTTATCTTTTTCTTAAAAGAATGAGGTACAAGACACTTGATTGTGGTTACCATTGTGAAGGGGGTTTACAGTGGTCAGCAGGGAAAAGAGACTTTCATTTTTGTTGTTTCCTTTTATTTGTAGCCTATTATTATTTACTTATAGCCTATTCATGACTGTGTCTTACTAATTTTAAAATAGGCTATCTTGGTAGGGAAATGATTGTTCATTTGTTCTTCCTTTTTTTAAAGGCCTGTGTAATTTTTAAAAATTACTTTGAGCAACTACATCTTTTAGAAGTTGACCAATGAAGTATAATTGCTTTTTTTTTTTTTTTGGTTTTGACCAATGACCACACTCCAAAGAGAGATTAAGAAATATTCCATTGATTCTTGAGCTTCATTTCAGTATATATGTTTTATTTATTTATTTATTTATTTTATTTCTGCATATTATGGGGGTACAAATGTTTAGGTTACATATGTTGCCCTTGCCTCCCCTCCCCCCCCCAGTAAGAGCTTCGAGCGTCCCCATCCCCCAGATGGCGCACATCGCACTCATTATGTATGTATATACCCATCCCCTCCCCCCCATCTGCCCGACACCCGATAAATGTTATTCCTGTGCATGCACTTAGGTGTTGATCAGTGAAACCAATTTCTGGTAAGTACATGTGGTGCTTAGTATGTATGTTTTAAATCACCACCACCACAATAACTATCTTTAAGATTGGTGAGTGGCCAGGTGTGGTGGCTCATGCCTGTAATCCTAACACTCTGGGAGGCCAAAGTGGGAGGATTGCTTGAGGTCAGGAGTTCAAGACTAGCTTGAGCAAGAGTGAGACCCCATCTCTACTAAAAAAGAAGGAAAAAAAAATTGGTGAGTGAAGTTGCCTATTCTATTCCTCTTCTTACTACTTTGACCTAATGCTTCACTTCAGCAGTGTGGGCTCTAATGTAGAAAACATGGATTGGGTAACCATGTACACAGGTAATGTGTAAATTTTATTAGTATGAGATTTCTATGAATAGTTTTTGTGTTGAAAAGCTAGTACAGTGAGAATCACTGCTTTAAAAAAAAACTTTATTTTGAAATAATTTTGGATTTACAGAAGGTTACAAAGATAGTACAGAAACAGTATGGTATACTTGTCTGTTACCCCTTCCTCCTGATGCTAACATCTTGCAGAACTGTGGTGCAGTATTACAACTAGGGTACTGACACTAATTCAATTAAAACAGAACATTTCCATTCCCACAAAGATCCCTCATATCGGTTGCCCTTTTACAGCCACTTCTCTTCCTTCCTTAGCCCCTCCTTAACCTCTGGCAACATTGTTTTCTACATTTCTGTAATTTTGTCAATTCAGGAATGTTACGTAAATGGAATCATACAGTATATGCCCTTTTGAGATTGTTTTTTTTCACTCAGCACAGTTCTTTGGAAATTCATTCAGATTGTTGTGTGTATGAACATTCTTTTTTGTTGCTGAGTAGTGTCATGTTATGGATGTAACCAAAGTTTGTTTAGCCATTCACCTATTGTGGGACATTTTAATTTTTTCTAGTTTTTGGCTATTAGAAATAAAGTTGCTATGAACAATTATATATATATTTTTTTGTGTAGACATAATGCCCCTCTCTGACCTTGGTAATTTTATTTCTGAAATCTGCTTTATATAATATTAAGATACAACCTCTTTTCCTTTTTTTATGATTATTAATGTTTGCATGGTATATTTTTTCATCCATTTTCTTTCAACCTACCTATACTATTATATTTGAAGTATGTTTCTTATAGACAGCATATAGTCGGATCATGTTTTTAAATCCATTAAATCCATTAAATCCATTCTGTCAATTTCTGTCTTTTAATTGATACATTTAAACCATTTATATTTAATGATATGTCATAATTTGCCTGCCATTTTATTTTTGTTTTCTGTTTATTCCTCTTTTGTTTTCATTTTGTTGTTTTTCTTGCCTTCTTATGGGGTTATTTGAATTCCATTTTGATTTATTGATAGTTTTTGAGTGAGTCCTTTTGTAAAGCTATTTTAGTGGTTGCTCTAGGTCGTTCTCCATTACCTTCAGATAATTGTTTATGTATTTTGATCAGAGTTTATAGTTGTAATCTGTAGGAGGTTGGTCCAAAAGCAGCTTACTCAGTCTTACAGAAAATAGCTTGGTATTATTTTAAATTATCACATCTTACTATATAGCGTCTTGTAAACAAATTTAAAGTAGGATCAGTTATTAAATCCCAGGTAGAACCTCTAGGAGACTAAATACCTGTTACGTTTCTAGGATACTTGGACTAGGGATAAATTATTTTGAAAAAATTTCTCATTCTGATTTCTAATGAATTTACGCTTGGCGAAATTTCGTTTCTCTTCTCTTCTCTTCTCTTCTCTTCTCTTCTCTTCTCTTCTCTTCTCTTCTCTTCTCTTTCTTTTCTTCTTTTGATACAGCGTCTCACTGTGTCACCCTGGCTGGAGTACAGTGGCATCATCATAGCTCACTGCAACCTCAAACTCCTGGGCTCCAGTGACCCCTGCCATCCCAATAGCTGGGACTGTAGGTGCACACCACCATTCCTGGTTAATTTTTCTATTTTTTGTAGAGACGGAGTCTTGCTCTTACTCAGACTGTTCTTGGACTCGTGACCTCAAGCATTTCTGCTCGCTCAGCCTCCCAGAATGCTAGGATTACAGGCATGAGCCACCACACCCAGCCAGTTTTTTAAAAGTATTTTAAAGTAATATTTGCATATTAACAAGCAGTATGTAGAGCTCAAACTGCTCTACTTCTAGTGTCATAAATACCGCCCTCATCGTCTTTGTCAGGGAATCTGCTCTTCACCCTACATTACATTTTTCATTCCTAATTTTTAATTCCATCTGTTAACTCACTGCTGGCTACATTAGACTGTTTATTTGGTCTGGAAGCTATAGTCATGTAAATGCTGCTCTCCATTCTCCTTGACCTTCTGCTGCACCTGCCTTCCCAATCTTTCATACCCCTCTTCCTGAGCTTTAGAAAGTGATTGGAGGAAGAATGGCATACCTTAACAGTGAAAGGACTTTTGCTGCCATACTTTGGCATTCCTTGGCAGTCTATCTCTTTTTTTTTTTTTCCCTGTTTAAAAAATTTTTTTATTTGGAGATAATTTCTAACTTAAAAAAATGGAAGAATAAAATAATTCCAAGGGTATACACTTATACCCTTTATTTTTATTTTTACCACATTTTCTTTAACATTTGCATTCTTTCTATATATGTGCATGTGTTTATACATGTATGTATAATTTTTTCCTGATCTATTTGACATAAATTAAAATACCTTATCGCCTTTTATCTCAAAATACTTATGTGTATTTCCAAAGAAATAGGAATATTTCCTTACCTGGCTACAAATGTATACTCAGAGATGTGTCCCTCTTCTACCCCATTACCCTTCCTTGTAGGTAACTAGCTTAATTGTGTTCTGATTATCTTCCAGTGATGATTTTTTTTCATAAAGATAAGCAGATATATGTATGTTTTCTTATCTTCTCTTCCTATCATCCTATATATGTTATCCTATATATGTTCTTTACTACTTGGCTTTTTTCAGTTAGCAGTATTTCTTGGAAATCACTCCATATTAGTTCATAGAAACCTTTCTCTCCCCCTCTCCCCTTCTCCCCCCCCCTTTTTTTTTTTTACAGCTTCTCCTCTCTTCACTCTTCTCTCTGCTTTCTTCTCTCTTCTCTTCTTTTCCAGCTTCATAGTCCAGTCATCCCTCCATATCCTTGGGGCATTAGTTCCAGGATCCCCCTTGGATACCAAAATCCTTGGATGCTCAAGTCCCTTATGTATATTTACACATAACCTACACATATCCTCCCATATAGTTTAAATCATCTCTAGATTACTTATAATATCTGATAACAATATAAATGTTACTGTATTGGATTTTCATTTGTATTATTTTATTGTTGTATTGGGTTTTTTGTTTTTTGTTTTTTTAGGCAAGTACGAAAATGAGGTTTATTGAGGAGAGAGAGGTAGGATTATAGGGCAAGAGCAAGATAAAGGTTTACAGAGCATGGTACATACACCACAGATGAGGACTGGATCCACTGTCGCAGCAGGGCAAGCAAAAGGAAGGACGAAGATAGAGAGCTTGGCTATGGTCTGCATCTTACTTTATAATGCCTCTGTTGTATTGGGTTTTTAAAAATTTTGGGAATATTTTCGATCCACAGTTGGTTGAATCCACAAATGCAGTAACTGCAGATACAGAGTGCCAGGTGTACTCCGTTTTATTTATATACCATAGTTATTCAACTGTGCTTGGACATTTAGGTAATTTCCATTAATTTCAAGTTACAGATAAATTTTGATGAATAACCTTGTGCACATGTATTTTTAAATAGTTGGAACTGTGTCTTCAGGGAGAATTTCTAGAAGGTGGAATTCCTGGGTGAAAGGGTAAATATGGGTGTAGATTTGTTACATATTGCCAAATTTCTCTCTGCAGAGATTGTACCGTTTTGTATTATACCAGCAAAGTATGAACATGCATTTCCCCACAGCGTCACTAACAGAGTGTATTTTGAAGCTTTTGAATTTGTTAGTGTAGTTTGAATTTTCTTGGTAGTCTTTTATTTCTGTTTCTTGGTTCGTGGTCTGTGTTTCCAGTTACTTAAATCCTCTCACTTCAGTACACCCCAACCCCAGACATACACAGTCTTGCCCTTTTTTCTCTTCACTTTGAAGATTTGAGAGAAAAATTGGTTATCCACAAAACTGCTGGTATTTCTACTCAAATACCTGTTTTCTTCCTTTCATTTTTTTCCTAGTCCCTGAGAAACATAAGCCTCTTTGTCTTAACTTGTTTTTTCCTTACTCTTAGAGGACCTTGTTCCCATTTTATCTGCTCTCATTTCTGTAGTATCTATATTTATTGGCTCTTCTTCCACTTTCAGGTATGCCCAGTTTTCTTTAACTTGACAGAAACTTTTCCACAATACGTGAACTTGTCTTTGTTGCATTTCTGTGTCTGTTATTTCTTTTCTTTTGCAGTGCTCTTTCCACCTATGGGAATTTTATGATGTGAACAGAAAGCCCTTCTTGAAGCTGTTAAAATGCTTTGAAAGTAATTTCTGTCTGAAATGTAATATTTAGCAACTTCTGCTGTTTGTTGAACTTGCAGCTAGACTATTTTTAACTTTTTATTATGAAGAATTTTAAACAAAGGTAAAAAATACATGTAATACCACCATGGTCTCTCATGTTGGGCCTCTTAATAGTTGTCTCTTAACAGTTAGCTCCAGCAACTTTCTATAGCCAATCCTGCCCATCCATTTTCCCTGCTCAAGTTCTAAAGTAATATAATTTTATCTGAATATACTTCATATATGTCTTTAAAACATCATCGTAATACCATCACACTTAAAAATAATGTATAGTATCTCTTTAGTATTTTTAAATAATCATTCAATATTTATATTTATCATTATCTCTTGATTTCTTTACACTTTGTTTGAATTTGTTGGTAAATCTTTTAAGTCTCTCTTGACTTATAGGTTCCCCTTCTCTCCCTGTCTAACTTTCTAATGGCATTCTCTCTATTACCTTTGTTTGTTGAAGAGATGGATGGTTTGTTTTGTAGTTTCCTTTAGTCTGGATTTTGCTGTTTGTATTCCCATACTGTATGGTATTTTACTTGTTTATGTAAAGAATACCAAATCGGTATTTGGATCTAGAGACTTGATCAGATTCAGGTTCAAGGTTTTTTTTTTTGTTTTGTTTTGTTCTGTTTTGTCAAGGCTTCCTCTCTCATGATACCTGATTGTCACTCTTTATGGGATGTTGGCAGACATCGATGCTCTTAGTTTCATTAGCTCATCCACACTTTAAGCTGCTTAAAGCGGCATTAGATGTTATATTTCCTTAGACCTTCTTATAGCAATAAGAATATTTATCTTGATAATGCGTTTTTAATCACTTGATGGTATTTTTTAAAATCACATATTATTCCAGATTCATAACAGAAATTATAGATTTTGAGCAGTGTGAATTGGTCTTCACCTTGGCGATTTCTTGCCCTGAAATCATGAGTTATGTTTCTCGTGTTTCATTTTGCAGGTCTTTTCTCTTTCAGATAACTGAAGCATGGAGTGTGATTTGAAGCAAATTAACTAAAAAGATATAATTTCCCATAGTATTAATAATTTTGTTAACCTGTTTATATTTGGTAAATGATTTAGTTCCTCAGTAATGGTTAAGGCTGTTTGTTTTGATAATCTTTAATAATTTTGTACATTGGAGTTATCATTACAGTAGGTTTTTTTTTTTTCCTTTTTCCCATAGAACATTCCTGATGTAGATGAAGAAGGCTATAGTATTAAACCAGAAGCAAATCAGAATGATATCCTTTCATTCTCTGGGTATTTTATGGATTGTGTTGGCATAAGTTAGTAGTTTTATTTCCATTAAAGTCTATTTTACTCTTAAGGTTTTGTTCCTTTTTATAAATGTGTGAAAAACTGATTTTACACTAAGGTAATTTAAAAATTAAATTCTTTTCCTAGCACTCTGGGAGGCTGAGACAGGAGGATCGTTTGAGCTCAGGTGTTCGGGACCAGCCTGAGCAAGAGCGAAACCTGTCTCTACTAAAAAAATAGAAAGAAACTGGCTGGACAACTAAAAATATATAGAAAAATTAGCCGGGCATGGTGGTGCATGTCTGTAGTCCCAGCTACTTGGGAGGCTGAGGCAGTAGGATTGCTTGAGCCCAGGAGTTTGAGGCTGCTGTGAGCTAAGCTGATGCCATGACACTCTAGCCAGGGCAACAGACTGAAAAAAAAAAACAAAAAATACAAATTTTAGCAATCCATAATTAAAAAAAAAAAAAAATTAAATTCTTTAACTGATACTCACATACCAAAGAGAACCATTTCTATTCATCTAGTGATTCTGACTCTGAAGATGAAGAACCAAAGAAGTATCGGATAGAAATCAAACCTGTACATCCAAATAACTCCCATCACACAATGGCTTCTTTAGATGAATTGAAAGTGTCTATAGGGAATATAACACTCTCTCCAGCAATATCTGTAAGTAAGAACATGAACAAGTTTGTATTCTTTGTATAGAAATCTTTATTTTTCTTATCTCATCTACCTGTGTCTGGTTAATTTTAGGAATAATAGAAAACAAAACATTACTTAACAGTTGTTAAGCATCTTTGGATGAGGAAATATTTAGTTTATAATTCTTTATACAGGCAAGTGAACTTGTGAGTTTGGCATAGTTTTTTCTGCTTTCGAAAGTATTGTAGAAATACTTTGTAGAAGTATTTGTAGAAATATTGTAGAAATACCCGAAGAAAGGGAAGATGTAAAAAATTCACTATTTCTGTCATTTTTTTGTATTTTATAAACAGTGCTATATGTCTCAGGCAAAATTTTGTGAACTGGCAGTGTTGATCTTTTCCTCATGTATTTTAGAGTTTTTTTATGTTTTGTGAGCCTTATGTAAAGGGGAATTCCATAAACATGATTTAAACATTAAATTTTATCTTTGCTTTTTTTGTCTGTCACTGCAACATTTGTTTTCCCATACTTTTCATAAGGAAAGGCAAAGATGAGATTTCTTAGTGATAATGGTTAATTCCTCAATTCTAAAATACCATACTTAATAGCTTTAGGGGAATAAATAAAACATTACCGTAATAACTCTTTCCATTAATGTTGTAATATTCTAACTTCAGAAATGTTGCACTATGGGAAAAAAAAGCATGTCTTAGAATAACAAATATATCTATACATGATTATCATAATTGATATCAAATTTGTCATTGATAATGGAGAATAGAAGTCTTAAAATTTCATATTGTTATCTAATTATATATTTTAAGTAGTCTATATTTGTTTGGGAAAAAAGTATTTTTCTCTCATGCACTCTGGAATTTAATTTTAGAATTATTATTTCCCACCTAAAGATTTCAGAAGTGAGATTTTATTGTATCATTACTATTTAACATTAAGATTAATTTTGAATTATAGAGAGAATCGCTTTAAATATGGTGTATATATGAAGTAGGAGGTTGTGAACAATTAAAAATTTTTCTTGTGTAAGACCATCCTAATTTTAAAAATATATGTAAATAAATAAAAGCCTAGAGGAATATATACCAAAATAGTAGACATCTATTTCTGGGTAGTATGATCATGGATGGTTTAAGATTTTCCCCATTATGAATCTCTTTTCTATTTGTTTTCAAAACATGAACATGTATTAATTTCATACTCAGAAAATAAATAAAAATCAGAAAAATTTTAACAGTACTACATTATAAAAAAATGATATCTTTTTAGTATATTTTTTTACCCAGTTTGCTAACTTTTTCCCCCTAACAATCTATGTGTTTTAAGGTATACATATTTTAAATATGATTCAGAAGGGAATAGACAAATTATTAGAGCAGGAAAATATGATATTTTAAATTCTAAACTGATTTTCTTTTTTCTTCCATGTACTACTAGAGACACAGTCCAGTAAGTACAAGATTTTGCATTTTTGCCCATTGACTTTTTATTATTGTAATGTTTGGGTATTGATTTTTAAAGTATTTGTATTAAATTTTTATATTAGCAAGTTAAAATATCTTGCTGTAGATGTTGTTTTAATATTTTAAAAACATTTTATTGGGTGTTAAAAGTACATGTGTTATTTTCTTTATTGTAAAAAGCTACTGAAAGTTATTTCTATATATCTTTTATGTAGACATACTTGAGCAGATACACTAAAAACAACTTAAAGTTAGGTTCCCAGTATTAACATTTTACCAAATATTTCATTACCAAAGTAAATTATTAGTTTAATGTTACCTAGTTTTTGCATTTCTCTTTTAGGTACAGATGAATCGGAATTCGTCTAGTAAGTTTGACATTTAAATTGGTTATTTTATTTTACTTTATTAAAATTTATCAGTGAATTTGTTCATCTTGTAGCCTTATGTAGCTGTAGAAATAAATGATGTTTTCTCATCATGAGCCTTAATGACTGACTGGAATGATTTAAACAGAAAAGTACTCGTGTATATTATTTCCTATAGAGCTAAGAGACATACTGTAAACTTTTAATACATGGCTACAACTTTTTTTCAGAAATAACAAAGCCAAAAAGTAACTTCTGATTAAGAATGTTAAACTGTTTCACAGCTTACTCTGTCTCATGAGCCAGAAGGTGTTTATATAATAAGATGAATAATTTTTAGCTTTACCTATTTTTAAGTCACATCAGAATTGAAATTTCTATTATATGGTTTTGAATATAGTAAATTTTTCTGGGATGTTAACACCCTTTGTAGAATCATGCATTAAAAATAACAAGGGTTGGCCGAGCGCAGTGGCTCACGCTTATAATCCTAGCACTCTGGGAGACCAAGGCCAGAGAGTTGCTTGAGCTAAGGAGTTTGAGACCAGCTTGAGCAAGAGCAAGAGTCCATCTCCACTAAAAACAGAAAAATTAGCCAGGCGTGCTGGTACGCACTGGTAGTCCCAGCTACTTGGGAGGCTGTGGCAAGAGGATCACTTGAGCCGAGAAGTTTGAGGTTGTAGTGAGCTATGATGATGCCACTGCACTCTGCCCAGGGCGACCAAGAGAGACTGTCTCAAAAAAATAAAATAAAATAAAAAATTAAAAAAATAAAAATAACAAGGGTTGTGGGAAAAATAGTTGAGGCAGCCCACTTGAAAGCTATGTAATTTTGTTAACAGAATGCTTAGCAAAAGTTATAACATCAATCCTAATAAAAATTCTATCACCGTTAAAAATACTTATTTAGATTCAAAATAAATACCGAAATAAAACTAAGGATTTTACCTCTAAAAAAGAAATGTTAATGGTTGCTTGATGATAGCGGATGTGAGGAAAATGAGGATAAATGGAGGCTGCTGAGTTATGGAAATGAGAGCAAAATGCAGAAAGATTACAGAACAGCACAGTAAGCATATTGAGGGAGAACAAACATCCACGCTGAGCCAAATGAAGATAGTGTGAATGGGCATCGTGTTCAGTGTGGTACTCCTCCATAGTTTGTGGCAGTTACCCATACTGATGTACTTTGCATTCATCAGCTATTGCTTGGTGATGCAAAACATTAAGGTGCAGGGAAAATGGCTTATGCACCAACATGACCTTTGCATTACTGATGATCTTCCTTGTTTACCACTTGCTTATGAAATGAGTCACATTATAAATGCAAAAGGTAGCAAAACCAAACTGTCTTATAAAGGGGCTATGCTCCTGGTTGCTATAAAATTTTTAATTTTTCAAAATGGGATGTCCTTCAAGAGTCATAACTACTTTTCGTCAATTTAATAAACACTAATAAAATTCTTAGTACTTAAAAAATGCTTTCGTGATGCATCAAATTCTTGAGTAAAATTTATGTATTTAAGCATGTCTTCTAATTTTTGAAGTTGCAGTCCATATTTTCTGTCTTCTAAACAACAGTTTTATTTTAAGAAATATCATAGTTTAGTTGATTTAAGTAATTTCTTACTAGAGATGTTAGAACTGATAAAAATTTAATAGAAATTCAGCTATTATTTTAATATGCATGATAGAAAAGTTGTTAGAAGCTTATTTACCTTTTCTTTATGATTGTTTATATTTATGTTATTAGTTCCAAAATTTATTGCTATAGTATTGGGATATATGTGTAGAGTTTTTCTTTTCATTAAAATATTTTATTTCTCAGATTATGAATTTTTTCATATTTTAATTTTTTAATTAGATGAGGAGTTAAAATCAAAGCCATCCGCTGTACCTAATGAGTAAGTTCTGTTTTAATTTTTTAAAAAAGTGAACATTATTTTTTAGAGCAGTTTTAGGTTCATGACAAAATTGAGTGGAAAGTACAGAGATTTCTCATCTAGTCCCTGCCCCTACGTATGCCCAGTCTCCCTGTCAAAATCCCTCACCCAGAGTGTTATATTTGATATAATTGATGAATGTACATCGACACGTCATAATCACCTAAAGTCCATAGTTTACATTAGGGTTCACTGTGGGTGTTGTACCTACATTCCGTGGGTTTGGACAAATGTATAATGACACGTATCCACCATTATAGTATCAAAAAGAGTATTTTCACTGCCCCAAAAATCCTCTCTGCTTCCCCTATTCATCCCTTCTTCCATACCACACTTAAGTATCCTTCTTTTGTCCTTTTTTAAAGAGTCTTATTACCTTTACAGTTTCAGTTCTAGTAAAGTGTTAATCATCCTGTTCTCTAAACTCTGAAATGCCATGTAGGAGTTTTTAGATGCTTTACATTATTTCTCACTGGATCATATTTCCTTTTACAATGATTTTTTTAAATCCATTCAACTGTAGTTGGCCTTGGTGGCCTCACTACTTCTAAATAAATGATGGTATCCTAAATTCATAGATTTCTGTATTTTAACTCTTTACTGTTAGGGAAGTTTTCTCATTTCTTCCTTCAGTTTTGCCTGCGATCTTGTGAAATCAACTTTACAGTTCTCATCAGCTTAAAAATGAGGAAATGTCTCAATTAAGTTGAAAAGGGAGAGCTAGAGGGTACATTGTGAGATCTTCCTAAAAAGAAT
Source organism: Avahi laniger (assembly GCA_963575035.1). Classification (NCBI taxonomy): domain Eukaryota; kingdom Metazoa; phylum Chordata; class Mammalia; order Primates; family Indriidae; genus Avahi; species Avahi laniger. The sequence goes on from CAUYSK010098724.1 coordinate 17,375, forward strand.
AAAATATAAGTAAGCTGTATGGGTACCTGTCAGTAATAATTCTTTGAGTTAATGTTTTTTACTTGAATAAAAATAGGCTTGATTAAATGGAGACTTGAAAATTATTTGACACTTTTGAGGCACTAATTGAGTACATTGGTGGTATTTACTGGATTTATCATTGTTAAAGATAGGTTGTTTAGTGTTTTAAAACTTTGGTTTTAGGAATTGTTTATGCAATGTAATGCTAGGCTTTATCATACAAGGTGTAGTGTGCTTTCATGTAGATGTATGTTGAGATACTTTTAGGTAATTCTAACATTTTGATTAGTGGGCCTGCTTTCTGTGTAAGATTTCTTAAAGTATTTTTTTAAATAATGGCAATTTGATACATTAAAATATTTAAATCACCTTTCGGTACATAAAAAGGATTTAAAAAAAAAACTTTTCCCCTTTTTTTCATCTTTGAAAATAAATATGACCTTATAAAATTTCTAGCCAATTTCATATCACTTAAAATTTTTGTTCAAGACTGGGTACTACATGTGAATCAGCAGACCTGAGGCTATTTTAGAATCAAGTAGCTGTGTGTCTTTGGACAGCTCATTTAGACTATGGTGCATTTCTTTTGTAAAGCTGAAATTATGATTCCCATTCTGATAGCCCCCAAGGTTGTTAGTGTCTAACAAGGCATGATCAGTGGAGATTAATCATCTCCACTCTCCCCTACCAACTTCACATAATGTTTTTGTAGGTTCTGCTTATAGCAATTAATCAATATTGGCTTATTAAATCTGTTAATTAAATTTCTTCACATGCACTGGCAGAATATCCAACATTTTAATCAGGTATATTGAACTGTTAGAATTCTTTCTATGAAATAAAAATAAGTGACTAGATTTTATACTAGTAAAATATTCTTTTGTTAAAATTCTTATTTTTTAACTGTTATGGTAGGAAAGGGACCAGTGATTTACTTGCTTGGGACCCCCTGTTTGGACCATCCCTTGATTCATCTTCTTCATCTTCACTAACTTCATCATCGTCAGGTAAATATATATATATTTTTAACTGAAGAATACAATAGTTACTTTTTCCTCATTTATTCACTACTTGTTCATTATACTTAATGATCAAAAATTTTAAAAATTTGTCCTGTGTTCATACTGCCAGATAAAAGTGATTTTATACTGGTTTTGTTATCTTAGCTTAAAGACCTTATGGCTGAAACAATAAAAATTTATCAAATACCAAGGGTTCTAACAGTTGACATATTTATTTCTAGGCATCATTTCATATCATTACTCAAATAATCTTACTGTTTATAGATCGTTGAAATGCAAAATACACATTAACGTAACCAGTCCTTTCTTGATGGACATTCAAGTTGTATCTAATTTTCTAGTATTACGAACATCCATGGAAATAACAAATTTTGTGCATGTGTTTCATAATATCCTTGTAATAATTTATCAATATAAAATTTATGGGTCACACAATATGCCCGTTGATACTTATTGCCAAATTGCTTTCTAGAAAGGCTTTAACACTTCAAAAGCAACATACGAAAGAACATGATGAGTGTTTTTTAGTTGTTTAGGCAAGAGTAGATTTTTTCTTTTCTTCAAAATACAATTTCTTATTAGCCAAAAATCAAAGCAGGCATCAAAAATGCATGTATATTAAAACCACTGCTTGTTCAAAACAAGAAAAGAAAATCATTTTAAGTCGATCTTGTACCGGGATTTCAGAATTGCTGTACAGTATCTGGGGTTAAGGAAGTGCTGAAATTATGGGGAGCGAACTTAAATCCATCGAGTTTATGCTGTGTAACTTTGCTAGGACCTATGCACATTTTGTTTAATTTTACCTCATTAACAGCCACATGATGTTTTTTTTTATTTTCCTTATTTTATAAATGAAAAAAGTAAAGCTCAAAGATGATAAGTAACTTCTTTAAGATCATATAGCTAATAAATGATGGAAACAAGATTGAAACTTGGCTCTTACTAATTCTAAAAGTATTGTCCTATCTGTCACACTTTGGGAGATTAACAAAAAAAAAAACCATGTTGAAACCTCTTACTATTAATAATAAAATAAATATTAATATTTAAAATTAGACTGCGTAGAGACTTAATATTTTAACTACAAATGAATTATAGGAAACCTTAACTCTGAACACTATTTGGAATTTTGAAGGGAGGGTAATCTATACCTAATACTTGTAAACAGCAAGAAACAGTCAATATATAGTTGATAATATTCTGAAGTGGCATTATAGTCTTTCTCAATGAGCATTTATTACTATTTAGTTTTATAAAACTAACCTTAGAAATATATGAAGAAAGTACTTATACAGGAAAAACTGAAGTTGTTACCAAGTCTCTTTTATGTAGTAAAAATGTCAAAATGAAGTTTTATATTTAGAATGAAGAGTTCTAAACAGTATTTTAAAATCTTGTTAATATCCCTTTATCAATTATTTATCAAAATGTTTAATAGCAATTTTCAGATTGGTATCACAGAGGCTTTAGTTATATAGAAACTTCTTCATAATTCTGTTCATTATTTTTTGCTATTTTCTTTAGTATAATCTCTTTCTTTTCAAGAAAGTACTGTCTCTTCCTCCTGCTACCTGTCTAAAGAATGTTTCCCAGCCTGGGAAACCAACATGGTGAGACCCTGTCTCTACAAAAAATTTAAAAATTAGCCAGGCGTGGTGGCATATGCCGGTAATCCCAGCTACTCAGCAGATTGAGGTTGGAGGATAGCTTTAATCCAGGAGTTCAGGGTTGCAATGAGTGCTATGATTGTGCCACTGCACTCCAGCCATGGGCAACAGAGTGAATCCCTGTCTCTTCACAATGTTTTGGCCATATCACCATCACTTCAGGTAAAAAAAAGGGGTTCATTTTCATTTAGTGGTCATTTAGTGTTTAACATCTAGGAAATGATAAAACATTTATTAACCTTTTGCTGTTTTTTTAATTCACTCCAGAATGCATTTTTAAACCTTCCTATAAAGTATGAAAAATAATGTCTTAAATTATTCTATCCTTTAAAAAATATTAGTGGTGCTCAAAAGAGATAATTATCCTGCTATATAATTACTATTAAGTTTTCACTTGAACAGAATATAATTATTGATCAAACTGATCAGTTCATTGTTGTTATTCTCTTGTTTTACAAAACTGGTCCTAAGTGAAATTATGTAATAGACATTTTATCTTAAATTCTGTTCCACCACTTTTTGCAATACACTCCTCCCCCATCTTTACTCAGGTACCCATTTTCACATTTTAGCAAGGTCCAGGTTGTGAGATTATTCCCTACATGCCTCTGTCTCTTTCAGAATCTTAATTTATCAGTGACCTCATTTTAGCTAAAGCACTCTAAGAAAATAATTCCAACCAATCAGTTAATAACTGATGGGTTAAGCATTCCAGTGTTGTTACATGTTTAAAAAGATTGCTTAGAGCTTAGTTAGAAAGTAGTTTAAGTTACATCATGTGTACCATGTAGACTATAAATAAGCATACATGTATGTATTTTTAAAAATTTAACATAAATATCTTATACCTACCTGCCCTTCGGTAAGTGCCATTGTAGACCATTTTCTTCTTTATCCGTGGATTAATTGAGCTCTTGTGGTCTGCAAAAACCCATTAAAATTCTCTTTTGAAAAATAATAGGCTAGTTTTTAATATTAACTCCAATGCTGATTTAGTGCAACTTACTTCTTACGACAGTTTTATCACTAGGCAATCATGAACTTTGCTGCATTCCCCACATACACAGCATTATCACTTTGCCACCGTGTCAAATCTTTTTAGACCTTGTACTGCTGCTATAGTTACCTTTGCTCCTTTGAGAAAACAGGAATAATTCTGACTTTGTATCATTTTGGACCTTCAATTCTTCATATTTTTTTCATATTTGCATTTTAAGTTTTATGCTTATTTTCCTCAGTTAATATGAAGTTTGAACTCATGTTCTTCTTCCATGTATTATTAACTTTTTCTAGTTTCAAGTAATAATAGATTTATATCTTGTACAATTTTCCTGTTGTTTCTGGTTTTCAGTTATTTTCTTCTTATTCAGCTGACCTTAAAGAGCAGAATAGGGAATTTCATTTCTTCTCCCACTCATTTGCCTAGGTGTATGATAATTGAAAATGCACTTGAAACCAGGTCAGATTTTGGTCTAGAAAGCCCAGCATCAAACTTTTCCCCTAACTATTTTATCCTGCTATAACAGCACCACCAGAGAGCACAGATAAGTTTCCTTTTTCTTCATGGTCACAAAATCAGTGGATTTTCTTTACTGATGAACTTGTTACAATTAATAATTCCAGTGTAGCTCAGAAGGCATTCCAGAGATTGCATTGTAAAGCAGAAAATATTTTTGGGTTCTCTGATGCTTTGGATGGGATGTCTTCTAACAGTTGGATCTGTGAGGATCAAAGTGACCTTTGCCATAATGTTACATATCTTAAAAAATTACTGACAGAAGAAGCTAACGATGCTGCTGATCCTTCCACATTGTCATCACTTCTGGATTCTAGATTGGTCTCCGCTTTTGTTCAGATAAAGAATGGTATGGCAAATATGCATTGTCTGTTTCCTTTAGGTAATGTATGAGGCAAATATAGATTAGTTCTTATCTCCTATGTTTTTATACTTCACAGGTCATGGCCACTTTATATTTCTTGAAACACTGCATCTAATAGATAAGCAGTGAGCTCTGCCAGCACTACCACCAGCAAAAACCAAACACAATTAGGACACTTAAGAATGTAAGCAATTGTATAATAGTAATCTCTTCCAGAGGCTTCTAGAAGTAGTGCCTAATTGACATATGCAGATATAATATAGATTTATTTATAAACAGTGGTGTTAATAAGTATTGTCATTAGCTTGCCTCAAAAAGCAAATTCTTATATGTTTGAAGGAGCTAAATTTGATATTTCTACCAGGTTTGGTTTGAGTGAATCTAAATGCCATTTGGACAGGGCACTTGATCCATAGTGAAACTTCAAGTGTAAATGCCTCTGCTGTGTTAAGCTCTCTCACAAACTTGAAATAACTTAAGAGTGTAAGTTAGTGCTGACAATGAACATATCTTTAAGGTAGATATGTCATAGCATAAGGAAGTGTTATAGTCTTCAGATTTTAATGCACATTTCTACCAGTGTGCATCTTAAAGTTGAGTGCAGCATGAAAGAACCGATGCTGACGTGGAAGAAAGCAACCTCAGAAGCTAAACTTGATTTTTTTTTTTTATCAACTTTTTTGTTTCCCTGGAGCAACTTGAACTAAGCTCGCATCTTTTATCCCTTTATGTGATAGGCTTTCTAAATGATTCCCTATCTTCTGTGCATTTACTTTCAATCCTCTGTGACTACCCTTTTCTTTCTGTGTCTTCCTGCCACCTCCATGTCCCTTCCTTTCATGCCTCCATTGCTTCATTGACGATCAAGGGCTGGCCTTCAGCTTTACAGTTCGTTTCCCCATGTATTTACTTAGGGCCATTTATGTATATTTAATTTTCATATCTGTGAACTTATGGAACATGCTGAATATGATTCTTCCCATCCATTATATTTTTCAGTCTCTAAATTGTAGCCCATATTTTAGAGTGGACCAAACAGTTTTGAAGATCATTTAAGTTAATTATTATTGATTAAACATGATTTTAAAGATAATTTAAACATATTTGCTTCCATTTTTCTTTGCCTGCTTTGATTATGCTAACACATTTGTGACTTTTGAAGATACACACTTGAATTTTATTTAGTAATTTCTATCATAAGTTATCTTTAATTAGGAATACTGATATTTCTGATTTGTAAAATTATAAAATTTGCAAATGACATTGAAAAACAGTAAACATTAAATTTATATATGGCTTAGGAAAAGTTAAAGTATTATTTCGAAAATGTACCAAAATTAATTGTGATTTGGGGAAATCTTTTTAGTAAGTGAATAGAATATTTTTAATGCTTTTAATTATGCCCCCAAAATGTTACAATATGATTCAACTTAAAAGTCAAATGAACAAGTTTAATTAAGGTTTTATTTAGTATTAATTGTTTTATTTAGAGTTCATGTTACTATTCTGAAGGCATGGCTTCAAAGTCTTGCTTTTGCATTACTCTCCATAAAGTAGATGTTGACAATAAACTAATGACCTTTGGCCTTAAATTGGTTTATTTTCACCAGCTAATTTATCAGATTTAATTTTTTATATGTATAAATAATCGGAACAAGAATAAAATTTATATGTCAGTTTTATTGAAATATTAATTTTTTTGAGAATATTATGGGTAGCTTTGAAAAAAGCATATTTGATAGAGTCTCAAAATTTCAACAAACATCTCTAATTTTTTAAAAAACTGCTAAAAAATGACCTTTGAATCCTGACAGTTCCTTTATAATAGAATGTCTTTATGTAAGTATTGCTAGATAGTAATGATTTTCTTTAAATTCTTTTCTCTCCCCACCAGCCAGGCCTACAACACCTCTTTCTGTAGGCACCATCGTCCCACCTCCAAGACCTGCTTCCAGACCAAAGCTTACTTCAGGCAAACTCAGTGGGATTAATGAAATAGTATGTACTTAGACTTTTTTTTGAATTATGTAATTGTTTTAATATGCAAATGATATTTTTCTGTATGTCTCTTTACAGTTAAGTGCTTGAAGTTTTCTACTTGAGTCCTCAAAGTATAGAAATATTTTCCCAATGAACACTTCCTTCACTCTCACTTATTACCTCAGTGATTATACTTGTGGAACAAGACATTGTCCAGGAGCAAAGAGATTTCCTGAGGAACTTGGCACATTTTAAAAATACAGTTTTGTACAGATTGTCTAATAAGAAGTGATTTTGATATACTTCTGCTTAAAGTCAAATATTAAGGAAGAAAGAGTGGCCTGTTCTTAGGCCTTAGAAGTATGCTGCCAGGAAGGTCATAGAGGACATCTAGTTTGGCTTTTTTTTTTTTTCCAGGTTCATAATTTATTGTACAAATTGGGTATCACATGATGAGGTGACATTAGCTTCTCCAGGCATGGGAACTTAACAGATGAGATACAGTTTAGAATCCATTTATGTTGCTTTCACAGCTGGAGTTTTTTTAGACCTTAACTTGAAGTATAAGATAATCAAAGCAATGCCTCCATATGTGGCCAGTACACAATTCATTCTACCTGTGAGTATACTGAAATATTTGAAATTGAAATATTTGAAATATTTGAAATATTTTTTAATACCAGTGAACTGGAATTGGGCATCAGTTTCTGGACCTGCCATGATTCCAATCAAAGCCACAAATTCCACAGCTAGTGTCCTTCAACGTTCGCATCCCCCTTTGGCCCCAGCCGGAAGAAACTAGTTTGGCTTTTTAAATTTTATAAATAAGGAAACTGGAGTCTACACCAGTTAATTGACTTATAAAAATACATAGTGGGAGAAAAAAAATCATTGATCTACAAAAGTTGTCAGATAATGAGAGAAATCTGTGGGCTCTGTACAGAGTGAGGCTGTCTCAAACTACTTCAGCTTCTGTAGTAATTGCCAATTTGTCAGAATTAAATTTATGAAAGTCAAGTTTAATTTTTTTCCCTTTGATGTACATCTCCACTGGGTCACCATAGTCCATGTGGTTGAATGTTTTAGCTGAATGTACAAGAATATCCATAAAGTGCCTCAACAAACTACATTACTAGACCAACTGCCCATCTTTCTCCTCTTTCCAACCTAGGTTTGAGCCACTCAGAACTTCTTAGAGTTCCCCAAACACTTCATGCTCTCGTATACATCTATGTCTTCTTACTGTTCTCTCGGTATCTGAAATGGCCCTCAGTATTCTGTGTAGCAAATTGACCTCTTTCTTTAAAACCCAGCTAAGTAACACCACCTAGGTAAAGCCCTATTTGATAGTTTTATCTTTCCTCCTCTTCTTTATACCCATATACTTTGCTTATTTTCTGTTAGTGCACGTATTCCCCTAACTGGACTGTGCCTTAATCAGTTTCATATCCTCAATACTTTGCATAATTGCCTGTTACATGGTACATAGTTAGGAAATGTTCAGTGAATAAATAAGAAGGCTTGAGCATCGAGTGTTGAAATGGTGCCATCTTTCTTAACCGCCCCATCCCAGTGAACAGACTTAGTAGAAGAAAATGAAAGACTAGCTGCCGAGGAGATCGTTATTATTTAAGTAATATAAAAATTACTGCATCTTAATAACTTGATTTTTTTCCTGATTACAAAAGGAATGCATGTTGTTGTAAAATTTGGAAAATAAAGAAAACACAGAAAATTAAAAATTCCCTCATATTTCACCACCCAAAGATAACCAATTTATTTTTTGAATGTGTGTTAATTTATCCAGAGGCAGTAAAATACAGTTGTTAAAAGTACAAGCTTATTACTTATATATTAGCTGAGGAACCTTAAGCAAATTATTTAAAATGAGTCTGTTTCCTCATGGGTAAAATGGGTATAATGACACTAGGTTGTTGTGAGACTTAAATGAATTAATATCTTGTAAAGCACTTAAAACATTGTTGAGTGCAAACAATCGCTCAGAAAAACTTATTATGAATGAATTCATTTGTTATGAATAAATAAAAGTCACACTTCATGTATTTCTAATTTGTTTTTCACTTGAAAATATCTTAGGAATGTCTTTCTGTATCATGATCATTCTTATTTCATAGTTTTCAAGCTTCTTGTAAATTATTTCATAGTTTCCAAGCTTTTTTAAAGTGGTAGAATCTTTTGCCAAATAATTTAAAATTGTTTAAGTGTATTAATGTAAATAAAAATGGGACTTTTATAGTTGAATCCTTCCCATCACTCCCCCACCCCCACCACCCCTGCCCCAGCTTTGGGAGCCTTCTGGAAACCCCACCCTGAGGGCTGAAGCATCAAGCTCCCTGGAGGGAATACCATTTGAAGTGGCTGCAGAGTATTTCCATGTATTAGTAGTCTATCTTCTACATTGTTGTCAGAATTAAATTTCCAGAATTTATAGAAATTTGACATTTAGTTCCATATTTTCATTATTATAAATGATATCTTAATGAATATCCTATGTTTACACCTTTGTAGACATTCATTATTTTTTTAGTAAAATATTTGAAAAGTGAAATACTCTCCACCTGTACATTGGAGTGCCTTTAGAAAAAGGAATTACATACTTATATGTGCATTTTTCTGAAGAGAGGGCTCATAGCTTTCACTGGATCCTCGAAGGAGTCTGTAATTATACCTTCTCCACTCCCTGAGAGAGCCCCTCTTTGTTCTAGAAGAGTGGTGCTCAAAGTACAGTCCCAAACCAGCAGCATTAGCATTACCTGGGAACTTGATAGAAACTTGATAGTTTCTCTGGCTCCACCCCAGACAAATCAGAAATTCAGGGAGGGGCCCAGCAATTGTGTATTAACTAGCCCTCCAAATGATTCTGATGCATGCTAACATTTGAGAAACCGCTGTTTTAAAGCAGTGCTGTCTATAAACAACACATAATTTTAGATTTTCTAGTAGCCACATTAAAATAGTAAAAACAATGAAATTCATTTTAATATATTTTATTTTACTCAGTATATCAAAAATGTTTTAACATGTATTCAATATAAAAGTTATTAATGAGACTTTACATTCTTTTTGTGTGTATGCTAAATCTTCGGAAATATGCTCTGTGTTTTACACTTATAGCACATTTGGATTAGCCACATTTCATGTGCTAGTGGCCACAGTACTAGATAGCACAGTTCTAAAATAAGAGAAAGCCACTTGGGAAAAAAGCTGTTTTTGCTTTTTTCTGAAAAATTACAAATGTACTATAAAAATGAAGTTATACATTATATTGGCCATGAAGGCATGTTGCCATAAGAGAAATGTCCCGGACCCACAGTAGTTGATCTCAAAACTTTTTTCAGGCTTGTAAGTTTCAGACCAGCTGTTGAATTCAGTATCCATTCAGCTCAATGTCCTGAACCACCATCATCTGTATATATACACAACTGCATTTTTATTACTTTACTGTATTTTTTCAACCTATTGTCATAATAATGAGTTATCAAAAAGCTGTACTCTGGAAAAAGTATTTAAATGGGTAGGAGGTTACAAATTGTAAAATATTTTGTGTAGTAAAATCTAATTTTTATGAAAGTGTATAACTGTACATTTATATTTGTGCAATGAAGAGTTGACTAATTTGGTGCATGAATGCTTATAGGATTTGTTTTTGCCTTTGCTTTTCTTTCCTCAAATAACTGAGGACGGTTATCTTTCTTGTTCACTGATTTATATCTAGTACTTAATTCAGGGCCATACACATAGTAGGCACTAAATAAATATTTTTGAACTTGCCTTATACTTTTATAAGCAGGAAAAGATTATTTTTAATTAAACTATAAATGTGCCTTATTTTTTTAAAAAGTGAAACACGTCAGGAAGCATTGCTAATGTATTATTGGAAGAATTACGAAGTTGGAAGGGGAAAAAAGACCCATTCATCAAAGTAAAAGATAAATGAATTAGAGTTACATTTTTCATATTTGTTTTTATGTTTAATTAGAAAATTGGGAAGACAACAGAATTAAGAGTCTCTCAAACCTCTGTATGGGAGTGAGCTTTCTCAATGAGGAAGCATCATAAGGAATTTTAAAGGAAAGTGGACAGATTTGTAACCACCAAAAATAAGGGGCAAGCAATATTTAGGGAAGAAAATATGATTTGTAGCAAATAAAGCAAAATGTTAGTGAAAGTTCATATAGTACTAAAACCTTCCAAGACTATATCAAGTCATTTATAAAAGTGAAAATGCAGATTTTATTTTTACTCTATCAAATTAGCTAGAAGGTTTTTAAAATTATTTCTTCTATTACTCATGTATTCATTGCTAGCAAAGATGCAGAGAAATATTCTTATATATTTATAGACAGAAAAGTGAATAACCCTTTGGGGAAGCAGTTTGGGAGAAGGGCCTTCGTATACTGTTTAATAATTTTATGTCTGAGAATCTATCTTTTTTTTTTTGAGACAGAGTCTCACTTTGTTGCCCGGGCTAGAGTGTCATGGCGCCATCTTAGCTCACAGCAACCTCAAACTCCTGGGCTCAAGCGATCCTGCTGCCTCAGCCTCCCGAGTAGCTGGGACTACAGGCATGCACCACCATGCTCGGCTAATTTTTTTTTTTTCTATATATTTTTAGTTGTCCAATTAATTTCTTTATATTTTTTGGTAGAGATGGGGTCTCGCTCTTGCTCAGGCTGGTTTCGAAGTCCCGAGCTCAAACAATCCACCCGCCTTGGCCTCCCAGAGAGCTAGGATTACAGGCGTGAGCCACCACGCCCAGCCTGAGAATCTATCTTAAGCATACTTTTGAAATACAGAAAACGTTTTATGCACAAAGACCCTCTTGACAGCATTATTTTAAAAAATAACATTTTCAGCTTTCAGTATATTCTTGAAAATGATTTGACCTGTGGCATCTCTGATTTTGAGTTACAAGAAACTCACACAGTAAATTTCATTTGGTATATTAGATTTACTTGATACTTAAAAATCTTCTCTGACCAGGGAGTAATTGTTTTAGCGTTTTGATAAATAACTTTTTGTTTTAAGCCCAGGCCATTCAGCCCACCTGTAACTTCCAACACCAGCCCACCTCCTGCCGCTCCTTTAGCCCGGGCAGAAAGTTCTTCCTCTATCTCATCATCTGCTTCATTAAGTGCTGCCAATACTCCAACAGTAGGTAAGTGGTTATCAATTTACATGTGAAATTTAGCATATAAAGTATTATCACACTTTTTTTTTAATGGACTAAATGAAGAATTTAACAGAAATTTTGTTTTTCCAGAAACTCACCTGACATTATCAAACTGGCCACATTTTCCTTTTCTGTTTTGCAATCTATGTTATCTGGATAAAGAAATTTTTAACTGTGGTTAACACTATTAAGAATGAGTCAAATTTATAAACCACTGATTAATATAAATAGTTGAAGGCAAATTGTAATGCAGTCCTTTCTACTATGAACTGATAGTTGTATTTCTGAGAAAGTTTGTATTTTAAAAATAATTGTTTTGAAAACAGTTGATTCAATGAAAGAAAGGGATTTTGTGCTTGCAATGGATTATATTTTTGCACAAAAAATTTAATTATAAAGATTTAAATAGCTCTTAGGACATAGCTATATAAACCTAAACCTCACCAAACAAATCCGGTATTTTAGTACCTCTAGATTTTGCGAGGGTTTTTTCTGTCATCACCTTTACTCAGTTCTTCCTGCAAATTCTTAATACCTTTCTCACTCATTGTGAGTATAATAAAGCACAAAGCCATTTAAATCAGCTGTGTTTCAGGAACAACAGCTTCTTATCAAAATTTTAACTGTCCCTATTGCTGTTGGCTTTAGGTAGTGATGGGTTCATCCTTGAAAATGCATATCACTGATGTGCACTAACTGAGCACTAATTCAGTAATGCTCAAAATGTGGTTCTTGGACCTGCAGCATCTGTATCACCTGGATACTTGTTAGGAATGTAGACCTTTAAATCAGAAACGCTGGGAGTGAGGCTGCCATCTTTTAATAGGCCTTCCAGGTGATTCTGCTGCATGCTAAGTTTGAGAACGACAGCCCTAATTCATCTAATTTAATTATATCCAGTTTAATTTGTCACAACTCACATAGAAGAAGTACATCTTGTGTGTGTGGCCATTGTAAAAATAGCGTAAGTAGTGTAGGCTAGAATGAAATATGAAATGGTTTGATTTCTAAGTGTCCAGACATGATCTCACCATCTTACTTTTTATATCTTCATGAACATAGCATTTTTCCCATCTTTTAATTTTGTGTAAACAGAATATATCTAATAAGTTTGTCCTTTTATTTGGTTTAATGAACACTTTATTATTTTTTGTTTGTATAAATGGTTTTGTTAAGTTTTGTTTTCACAGAATCTATATTTTAGTTGTAAAAAGCATAAATGGCCCCTGCTAGAAATTAGGTGGTCTAGATAACTAAAATAAGCTTTTGTTTTTTTCCATTATTCTTGGATTATTCAGAAGGTTTTTGTTTGTGATGGAAATTTTAATTTTGATTGAGTTGGTATGTATTTGTTTGTGATTTAAGCCAGTGCTGCCAATAGGAGATCCAAAAGTAGGTAAAAATGACGATACAAGTAAGGCAGGTTGTATGTGGATTTTATGCAACAAAAGTTGTTTAACTCTGCCTAAAAAGTACCTTTCTTCATCATGATGATTATTCAGCTCTCTGTTTAGATTTAAAATTTTGATTCTTCTTGTTTCTTGAAAATGTTTTCTTTTCCTGCAATATTTTGTTTTATTTAAATATGATAGAAGATGATAATTTGATTGGGACACTCTCTGAAATTGAAAAGCACTGTGAAACATCACCAGGTATTGTATCAGAAGCAGATGTATGTGTTGACTAATGATCCTTTAGTGTATCTAAAATACTTTGTGACCTGATTTTTCCTTTTCCAGCAACATATGGTGTCTCAGAAATCGAGAATAACACTAAGATTAACTGTCTTAATTTTGTGCTAATTGTGTCCAGTTGCTGTACAGGATTCATTGATATTAAGTCCCCAACAATAAAAACATGTAATAGTTACGCATTTTCTTCCATCTCCTTGCTCTCCTCACCTCAACATTAAAAAGTATCAATAAATCTTAACTCTAAAGCTATCAAAATCAGAGAAAAAGTGATAAGAAGTAGAAAGAATATGTCAGTTTAAAAAAATAACTAAACTACTAGAGCAAAGGCTATTGTACTAAAACCACACAGATTGTGAGCTGAAGTCAGAAACAACAGAGATAGGAGATCGTTGGAAGTGAGCTTCTGTTTTTTAGTCTTGAGCTGAAAGGAATTCGACATAAATATCCATTGATCCTTATTAGAAGAGTACCTCGTACCCTTTACTTACCTCTAGTTTATGAGCTCTCTACATTTTCAGAACATACAGTTGTCTAAATGTGTGATAATTAAGCCAAAATTGGAAAGCACAATCTATCCATATTAAGAATATAAAAAAATTAATTTCTAAAAAACTTATTCGGAATAATATAGTGTGAATTTAGACTTTTTAAGGGACTTAAGTACATATTTCCTATGTAAATTTATTTTTTGAAGTATGTATATGTACAATATGATCTTGAAAACAAAAATAGAAAATACTATAGGGAATATGCCAATGTTAAGTGGCTTTTGAGTTTTTCTCTTACTTCCCAACACTTTTCTCTTCTTGCCAGTATTTCAGTAATGGGCATAACAGTTTACAAGGAAAAAAACTATTTTAAGAATTCTCATGTTATATGCCCAAACTAGATAGTTGAAAGAATAACTTAGTAGGTTTCTTTTGATTTTTAGTGTCAAAGCAGTAATAGACATGATACTCTTGACTGTATATAAATATCCATTTGTGTGAGTTACTCAGGGAAAATATTAATTCCATATTTAAGAGAATATAATTTACTTTAATAAAAAATTATTATAGTAAGTATTGGTGAGGATACGGAGAAATTGGAACAATTGGAACCCTTGTGTACTGTTGCTGGGAATGTAAAATGGTACAGCTGCTATGGAAAATGTTATGTCTGTTCCTCAGAAAATTAAAAATAGAATTACCATATGATCTAGGAATTGCATTTCTGGCTATATACCCAGAAGAATTGAAAGTAGGTCTCAAAGAGATATTTGTACCCCATGTTCATAGCACTATTCACAATAGCCAAAAGGTGGAAGCAACCCAAGTGTCTATCAACAGATGAATGGATAAGCAAAATGTGGTATATAAATATAATGGACTATTGTTTAGCCTTAAAAAGGAAGGAAATTCTGACATATGCTGCAGTGTGGATGAACCCTGAGAACATTGTGCTAAGTCAAATACTGTATGATTTCACTTATATGAGATACTTAGAGTAGCCAAGCTCATAGAGACAGAAAGTATTAATAGAATGGTGGTTGCCAGGGGCTGGGAAAAGGAGAGAATTGGGAGCTGTTGTTTAATAGGTACAGAATTTCACTTTTACAAGATGAAAAGAGTTTTGGAGATGGATGATGGTGATGGTTGCATAGCCTTATGATGTATTTCATACTACTGAACTGTACACTTAACAATGATTAAGATGGTAAATTTTGTTATGTTTATTTTACCACAATAAAAAAAATTAGGAAAAAAATTTGTAGCCTTCATCTTTCTCTGAAAATATGCTTTCCGGAATTTCTGAAGACCCTGTTGTTTAGAGCAATATATTAGAAAGAAAGTTACAATCAAACTAATTTAGTTTTGTAGTGAAATTTCCCAATGCATAAACATGTACTTGCATAGTTATAATCAGTAAATTATACTTAATCTGCTTTTTTCGCTTAACATTTTCTCACATACATCCGAAAACTAATGCTTCTTGGTCAGTTCCTTATCTTTCACGTAACCACTCTCATCTGATCCAAATATGAATCCTTGTCAACAGTCATTTTTTTCTTCAATCTAAGATCTACTCTGTGTTCAGAGTGATATTATTAAATAAAAAACCTAATAATGTTTCTCTCAAACATTGTGAGAGGTTTTCGGTGCCAAAAGGATAAAGTTAAAGGTCTTCCATACCCTGATCTGGCTAATAAGCACTTCTCCAGCTTCATCTGCATGTCCTTTCATCATTCCAGCCCACCCCTCACTTTATTTATCGGCTTCTGCTTTAATAAATAATTAGCCCAAAACTAATACTTGGGCTTCAAAAAGGCACCGTTTTTTTTTTTCATGCCTCCTTAGCAAAGTGCCTGGTACATGTTAGTGGTTAATAAATGGTACCTGTTGGGATTGTTGTGAATAGGTTTTTATATCATTGAGTTCATTATCTTCACATGAAATTTTAAGTTGTCTTGTTATGGGGGATTTACTTTTTCTCAATGGCCTAGAAACAGCAGTTCTTTTCTCTATGTATTTTCATCATTGAACTGTTTTTCTAACTGAGAAGAACCTTCTCAATAAAAATTCCTTCAAAATCTAGAGTACCAAGCTATAACAAAATACCTTTTTTCATTATTTTTAGGATCTTAGATTTAGTCGTGAGGCAGAGAAAGCCAGTACTGATTTTTATCAGAATTAATACTTCGGGTACCTCAAAAGTAACTTAGTCTTTCAGTGACTTCCTTTATAAGAAAGTCACATCTGAAATAAAAATACCTGATGACTGTTAACATTGTGTAACATACATATAAGAAAAATGTACATTGAAATTTGAGATAAGTGTTGACCTAGGTTGTGCATTTTTTCCTTTAAATAAAAACAAATAATTGTAACAAACACTCCTATATATTTTTATAAAACTACATCATATATTATATATTAAATGCTCCACTTCGGAAAATCAGTAAGTTTCCCACTTGGAAAAATCAGTTCCCATGTATGCCAGTGTGGTAAGACATACATGGGAAGAGTGCATTTGTGAAGAAAAACAAAGGCAATGCGCTGTTTTTAGGGGATACTTCATTTAGGTTAAAAAACAAAAAACCAAAAACCTGAACATATGCATGCATTAAATTTGTTTACATTTTATTGTACTTTACAGACACTCATCTTTTTATGATTTGTCTTATCTGAGTGAACTTTATATCAGGGATATTATTCTTTTTAAAGTATTGTTATTAGTCAAGTATTTTTTGAGGCAAGGTAATGTGTGAACATAATACAAGCATCAGGAGATTAAAAAGACTTTTAACAATAATAAGTGTACGAAACATTACTGCTTGGTTAGAAACAAATACAAAAATCTAGTTTAATGTCCTGAAGTATTTAATATGTGATTGATAGAACCTGAATTTGACATTTGAATGTTTTTAAAGCTGTATTTTAGTAATTTTAGCTCTTCAAGTCAAAGGCTTTCTTCTTCTGACATTCCTTAACTGTTCTGTGTCTTCCATTTAAAAGCAAAGTCAGTATGTTATGGCTGCCTGGGCTTTTCTTGTCCACTGTATTGTGTTCCAATTTGTTTTATGCTGTGTTTCTTAGCCTCCAAATTTATATTTGAGGCATTGTTGAAACTAGTAATAAGATCATTTGTGACAATCTAACATTGTAAGTCTGTCTTGATATTTAATATATGTCTCTCTGAAGGATTTAACAAATGAATTACATGTATTCTAGGTGTGTCAAGGGGTCCCAGCCCTGTCAGCCTTGGAAATCAAGACACCTTGCCTGTGGCAGTTGCCCTTACAGAATCTGTTAATGCCTACTTTAAAGGAGCAGATCCCACCAAGTTAGTTTTTAAAATATACATGCCTGTGTGTTGGGGGTGGGGGCGACGAGGAAGGGTAGCATTGGTGGTGAATTTTAAGAGTTGTATTTTGATTCAGTGTAGGTTAGGGTTTTCTATTATTTATTTACCTGATTTTTGCTATCTAATACAGTCATTTGAAGATTGTCTTTCAAATTAAAAAATTGCTATAATAAGCAATAATGATGGCTTTTCTCCCAGTTTATTGACATTCTTGCGAAAGCTTTATGACCAGTATCACACATCTGTAATTCAACATATCTGTGAAGCAGATGGCAGTGACCTGGATAGGGATGGAACTGTGAATGTTGGCCTAATGTATATCTTGGTGAAAGTGTGATAATTTCTAAGAGAGATCTAGAAGGCATGTTTAATATGAGACTGTTGCAGAATTGAGTTAGCCTCTTTCTTTTAAAAGAATTATATCTGAGTGAATAACCACTTCTACTTTTCCTGCATAATATTATTCATTCAGCATGCATGCATTCATTCATCAAATATTTGAGCTCTTACTGTTTGTAAGACTCTGTTGTAAGTGTGCTGAGGATACTTTAGTAAACAAAGTTTTCTTGTAAGCTTGTATTTTAGTGAGGGAAAACTGATAATCAGAGAAACAGATGGCTATATATAATGGATATTGATATATGTTACGAAGAAAAATAAACCAGGGTAAGAGGATAAAGAATAGCAACAAAAGGCTACTATTGTAGATAGAATGATCAGGGAAAACCTTTTTGAGGTTAATTTAAGCAGATACTTGAAAGACGTGGACGCGCAAACCATGCAGATGTCTAAGGGAAGACCGTTCCCGGAAGAGGGAAGCAGTGAATGTGAGGAATTGAGGTAAAAGCATACCTCGTATATTCAAGAAACAGCAAGGAGAACCGTGTCACTGAGCAGGAGTAAACAAGGGAGAGAATAGTCTAAGGTGAATCCAGAGAGGTACAAGATCAGGTTGGACATTGTAAGCCGTGATAAGGAGCTTGGAATTCATTTGGGGTGAGGTGGGAAGCCCGTGGAGGCTCTGAGCAGAGGAGTGATGAGATTTTTGAAGGAGCACTCTGCCTGCTCTATGGAGAGTAAACTAGCGGAAGCCAGAGTAAGAGAATGTTAACTACAGAAGTCCAGATGAGAGATGATGGTGGGTTGTATAAGGGTATTAGCATAGCAGGTGGTGAATAGTAATAAGATTCTGAATATATTTTGAAAACAGTTGTCAATATTTGATGAGGGAGTAGAATGCGAAATTTGAAGTACTTGGTAAGACATCTAAAAGGCAAAAAACAAAAAAGATGTCTTAGTGGAGATGTTGACTTAATAGTTGGATACATGATTCTGAAGTTCAGGGAATAAGTCTAGGCTAGAGATATATTTGGTAGTCTAATTAATTCGTGTATATAATAAAACTTAAAATTCAGGAGTCATAAGGAGTGGATAGAAAAGAGATCTGAAAACTTAAGTTTTGGTCTCCTCTAGAGTTTAGAAAACAGGAAGACAAGAATGATCCAGCAAAGGAGTTTGAAACAGCAAGCAACAATAGAGGTGAGGAGAGAACCAATATAGCAGTCTCCAGAAACTAAGTGAATCAATCATTTTGTGAAGGAAAATGTGAACATATTTATATCTGATGCTGCTGACAGGTCAAGAAAAATTAATCATTGACAATATGGAAGTCATTGATAACCTTCACGAGAGCAATTTTAGTGGCATAGTGGAGATGAAAGCCTGCTTTTAAAGGGAATTCAGGAACAGGAGTGTGTTGCAAATCCAGACAACTATATTTGGAATGAACAAATGTAGACAATTCTTTCAGTATGTTTTACTCTAAGTGGGAACAGAGAAATGGTATGTTAGCAGGAGTGAGATGGTTCAATCAGAGAAAAGTTTTATTTATTTTAGTTTTCGATTTTTTTAAAAGATGACGTATTTCAGCATGTTTGTATGCTAATGGGAAAGACCCAGTATTTATGTAAAAAACTGGACCTGTAGAAAAGAGAAGGAACAATCGTATGAGTGAAGTCCTTCAGTATATAAGAGGAGATGAGCTCGAGTGTGGAATTGGTGGGATTGGCCTTAGGTGCAGAAACTGGTCATCTGTTGAAATAGGATAGAAGGCAGAAGATACGGATAAAGAGTTAGGTAGATTAGGAGTTTAGTAGTGAGAGTGTGAGGATGTTCTTTTCTGATTTTGTTTCCTTAGTAAAATTAAAAGCAAAGTCATTAGCTGAGAGGGGAGGAAAAGAATATTGCAGATTAGAAAGGAGAAATTAAGAGAAGAGTAGGTAGACTAAGGAATGTGATAGAATTTCCAGGTAATGCTAAGGGACCCCGTTTCAAAGGAAGAAGGGACTAGACGGTTGGAAGAAGTAATGAGCAGCAAGCGGACATCTGCCACCACCATTATCCGGCCCACTGCTTTGTGCAGCTTGGGAGGGAAGAATAGTTACCACTAAGGACAGTGTTACCAGGGAAGCAATGTTCTTACAGCTCTACGAGGGTTATCGTAAAAAAAGAAAAAAAAAAAATGAAGGAACATTATCAGTGTGCTTGTGCTTGTGTTTGGAGTTTAGTTCCAGGAAAAGATGACTCTAGATGAGTATACCATTTCATGTAGAATATATTTTTTAATAATTAAATTGAAAAATAATCTATTCATAATTATGATACAGGATATATATGCATGTGTGTAGTGTTTGTATGTCTTTTTAAACCAAATATGCTTTAAATGGAGATTAAAGCAATTTTATTTAAACACTTTTCAAAATCCCCAATTCTAGGTGTATTGTGAAGATCACTGGTGACATGACAATATCATTTCCAAGTGGAGTTATTAAAGTCTTCACTAGCAATCCATCTCCAGCTGTGCTGTGTTTCAGGGTGAAAAATATCAGCAGACTGGAGCAGATTCTTCCAAATGCACAACTTGTGTTCAGGTTTGGCTCCTTTTGAAGGTTGAAATTTCTTTTTAAGAAATCTTTTCCTTCTTCGAAACAATAATATTTAATTTGAAGACAATACCAGAATTATTTGTTATCATTAAACAAACTTCTACTACCTTTGTGTTTTGGTGGTGGTGACAGTTATTTTAAAATCCTTTTCTCTCCATCTTCTCATCTTTCAGGCAAGCTTCAGCTGTGTCCCATTCTTTATCCCCAAATCTTAGTTTTCCCTCATCTCACCTTTTAGTTCATTTCTGCTAGTCTTTCCTGTGTCACCAGAATACTATACAGATGCAAAGGATAAAGATAAGTCAAACAAAATAACAAAAATATTTCTTATGCGTATAGTGATCCATCACAATGTGATTCCAACACAAAAGATTTTTGGATGAACATGCAAGCTGTTACTGTCTACCTCAAGAAGCTATCAGAGCAAAATCCAGCTGCTTCTTATTATAATGTAGATGTATTAAAGTATCAGGTGAGTGTTATGTCATTGTAAGAATCCTAAATTAAAATATTAACAAATAGAATCTAGCATATAATTAAATGAATAAATATGTCATAGCCAAATGTTTATTCCAGAAATGCAAGGATGTTTTGAAATTAGAAAATCTGTTAGTAAGCTAGTATAGATTTGATCAAATTCACTGTCTATTCATGATTAAAATACCGAATAAATATAAATACAGAAATTTGTCCTTAACCTGAAAAGACCAGCAGCATCAATCTTAATAGTGAAATACCTAAAGCAATCAATTAAAGTCAGGAGTGGCAAAGATACCCATTAATCCTGTTAGTATATAAGATTTTTCTGGATGTTAGTACAGTTAGATAAGAGAATAAAATAAGCAGTAATATTAATAAATACTGGGAAAGGGAAACCAAAATAATTTTTACTTGCAAGTGATATATTCCTGGAAATCTCAAGAGAATCAATTGAAAAACTATTTTGATATAAGGGAATTTAGTAAGGTGCTCAGTTTAAAAATTAATACAAAAATTCATAACTTGAAACAACCAGTTAAAAAACTAATGGAGAAAAATATTCACAATAAAAAACAAGAAGAAAATAACTCACTCTGTTGCCTTGTATATAGTTAGAAAGGTATACTTTATTCATTTAAAAGAAAAACATAAAAAGTTTAGTTGTTTCTAAATTAACTTACAAATTTAATATGTAAGATAATTATCAGAAACCCAGTAAGAGGTATCACTGTGTTTGGAGACTCAACAATCATTTTGAAGTTCTCTAGAAGAATAAAGCTTGGAAGAATAAGTCAAGAAATGTTTTAAACAGTAATGGGGAGTAATGTTTTATTTTTAATGGGAAAACTTATTATAAGATAACAATATTTTAAATAGTTTGGAACTGACATAGGAATCGATACCAAATGAATGGAACAGATTAAGGTATCCACAAATAATCTAAAAATGAATGGAAAATTGTGTATATGACAAAGTAAGATTTCAAAGCATTGTGGAAATGATGATTTTTCAATAAATAATACTGAGGAGGCAACCTAGACATTTGGGGAAAAAAATTAAGCTGAATCCCTAATTCGCACTTCTAACCAAAACAAAATCCACATGTATCAAAGGTTTAATAATAATAAATGAAACCATAAAGGTACTAAAATAAATTACGGGTGAATATAGAGTTGACCCTGAACAACCCAGGTCTGAACTGCATGGGTCCACTTATATACAGATTTTTTTTAAACCAAACTTTAATCAAAAATACAGTATTTGAGAGATGTGAAAGCTGTTTATATGGAGGGCTGACTGTGGGACTTGAGTATGTGTGGATTTGGGTACATGTGGGCGTCTTAGAACCAATCCCCCAAGTATACTGAGGGATAACTGTATATATGTGTGTGTCGGTGCAGGTGTATACTGTATGTTTATTATATATTTTAATCTTGAAGTGTGGAAGACCTTTCTAAGTATGATATAAAACCCAGAAGCCCTGTAAGAAGAGAGATATATGACACAGGAATAAATAAATGTGTGTATGCACATGTGTATAAAAACTATTTGGTTAAAACAAACCCTTAAACAGATTTAATATGTAATTGGAGGGAAAAGTATTTGTAACATATAAGATAATAGAGCAAAGGGCCTACGCCAAAGAACCCTTATAAATTAGTAAGTAAAAGGTGAATAACTCAATAGACAGGTAACTGATGGAAAGATGCTCCATGTCAGTAATGAGAGCAGTGACTGTTAAGACAACAATGAGGTATCACTTTTAGTCTATCAGATTTACAAAAATGAGAGATTGCTTTATTCAGTATTAGAGGTATGATGGATCACTTGTTAAGAGTATGCAAATTAATAGAACCTTTTAGAAGACAATTCTGTTAGACTGTTGAATAAAACAACAATCTGTTAGACATAACTTTTAATTCAGCGATTGCACTTTCAGAAACCTCACAAGTGGGCAAAGATAAGGTACAAAGGTATATTCACTGTAGCATTGTTTGGAAGCCACCTAAGTATACACCCACAGAGGAAGAGATTAATTAAATGAATTACTGCAGCTATTAAAAGAAATGAGATGGATCCATGTTTGCATGTACCTAAAAAGTCTGGAAGGATACATACTACAGTGTTAACCATGGGGAGTAAGAATGCCAAGGGATAAATTTCCTGTTTTATATACTTCTCTATTGTTTGAATTCTTAATCGGGTAATTGTATTATATTAAAATGGCTTATGTTTGTAGAAAATAATAAGTAAATAATATATGTTAGAAAATGAGTGATATAGAGGAAAAAAGCGTAGAGTAAGATAAGGAAGATCGAAAATGCAATTTTCAATGTAAATTTAAACAGGGTGGTCAGGATAGTTCTCCTTGAAAGGAAGCCATTTGAACAAGGAGTGGAAGAACTATAGGAAATTGTACCATTTATTGAGAATCATGTGATTAAAGTCAAACATTTGAAGTTGGAAGTGTCCTAATTCCAGGCTCATGGAACCGAATGGCAACCTATCCTTTTTTCTCACTGTAAACAAAATCTAACTTCTTATAATTCATGAGGAATCTTAGAATTCTGTGTCGATAGCCAGGAACGATGGCTCATGCCTGTAATCCTAGTACTTTGGGAGGCTGAGACAGGAGAATTGCTTGAATGCAGAAGTTTGAGACCAGCCTGGACAAATTAGTGAGACCCTACCTCTACAAAAAAAAGAAAAAATTAGCTGAGTGTGGTGGGGGCACCCCTGTAGTCCCAGCTGCTCGGGAGACTGAGGCAGGAGGATCACTTGAGCTCATGTGTTTGAGGTTGCAGTGAGCTATGATGACATCACTGCACTCTAGCCTGGGCAACAGAATGATACCCTGCCTCAAAAAAAAAAAAAAAAAAAAATTCTGTGTTGCATGTTGGGAGTTCTCAAACTTTACATGCACAAGTAAGAATTTCCCTGATAACATGCTGATTTCTGGCCCATGTCCCGAAGCTGTTGAATCAGATTTTCTGCACTTGGAGCCAGGGGAATGTGCATTGAATGGGTACCCCAGCAATTTTGATGTAGATAGTCCGAGGTCCACACATTGTATGTGACCTTTACTCCCTTGAAATAAGTCTGCTTTACTCTGCCTAGCAACAGATAGTGCCTTCATTAGATTTTTTTTTTTATTCTGTGGATTCTTATGTTCAAGTAACCATGTCATTAACATGACTTGTTAACTTTCCAGGCCAAAGACAATTGTTTGTTTTTTCCTCTTTAAAGGTATCAGCAAATGGCATTCAGTCCACTCCTCTGAATCTTGCAACATACTGGAAATGTAGTGCCAGCACCACAGATCTTAGAGTGGATTATAAATATAATCCAGAAGCTATGGTGGCACCTACTGTGCTTTCCAACATACAGGTGGTGGTCCCAGTGGATGGAGGAGTCACAAACATGCAGTCCCTTCCCCCTGCAATATGGTAAATTAAATATATTTCTGAATTTCTGCTAAATTTCTGTTATAATCCCCAACTTTTATAACCCAGGTTCTGACAGTTGTCTTATAAGTTTGAACAGTTTTAGTAGATTTCCCCATAGAAATCATGCTATAAAAGATGCTGTTCATTTTACTAGTCAAACTGTAGTAGCTTCAGTCCAAAATAAACAAAACTAATTTTGTTGTAAGTACCACCCAGACTTGAATGATTCCATTCCATCTTTACCCTTAGACAAATTGCTTAACCTCTCTAAACTTCTTTTTTTTTTTAATTTAAAAAATAAAAATTATTGGCCAGGCGCGGTGGCTCATGCCTGTAATCCTAGCACTCTGGGAGGCCGAGGTGGGAGGATTGCTTTTGAGCTCAGGAGTTTGAGACCAGCCTCAGCAAGAGCGAGACCCTGTCTCTACTATAAATAGAAAGAAATTAGCCAAACAACTAAAAATAGAAAAAAAATTAGCCGGGCATGGTGGTGCATGCCTGTAGTCCCAGCTACTTGGGAGGCCGAGGCAGCAGGATCGCTTGAGCCTGGGAGTTTGAGGTTGCTGTGAGCTAGGATGACGCCACAGCACTCTAGCCCAGGCAACAGAGTGACACTCTGTCTCAAAAAATAAATAAATAAGTAAAAATAAAAATTATTGTCTTTAAATATATAGCATGTGGCATATCTATAGTAATACCTGTCTGATTAGTGTTCAATAGTTAATCCCATCTCTTAACCACCTCTGTTGTCTCCTCTATTAATATGAGTATAGACTTTACCACTCTTTATATTTGCTTCATCATTTAATAACAATGTGTTTTCCTTGACTGATGAAGGTACTGAGCTACCTTACATAATTTGGTAAACTTTCATTAATTGAGAAACATATGGCATTTTGTTTATTTATACTATATCATAAACATTTTCACCAGGTAATAATATTTAAAGTAAACTTAGCACTATAGTTGTAGTGCAGATATTTAAAATGTATTTATTGAAGTTTTATCCGTATATAAGTTACTATACTAGACATGTGATCTGTAAGATACTTGTTCTTACTACAGGAATGCAGAACAAATGAAAGCCTTTTGGAAATTGTCTGGTATTTCAGAAAAATCAGAAAATGGAGGTAAGTGTTTGCATGCTTTTTTGTTTATAATGTCATTGAAAATGGATTTTTTAAGACATGTTTATGGAAAGTTTCCTCCTGGAATTTCATGCCTTCAGTTCTAGAACTGACCACTAGGTGGAAGTTAATACTTTAAATAAGAATGGACCAGTTGAGATTCAGAACACATTTTTTTTTCCTCTAAGCCCATGGTGGAACTGTCACAGAACTTAATTGCTTATCAAGAATTGTAAAAGTTTAAGGAGAGCTTGGACAGTAGTTAAGAATTCTCCACTACTAGGCAAAATAATATAGGGCTGTTCAGTGTTGTGGCATCTTGTTTCACATTTCTCTTTGTAGTGTTAAACTTCTGTGCAGATCATAGGATCTTACTCTTGTTATCTAGCAGTTCTGTCCACTTGCCCTGGTTAGGACCAGAAACCTGGGAACCCTCCTATACCCTTTCTCCCTTCTCACCTGTTGAGCCTAACTCTTAAATATCTTTCAAAATGACTTTCTAAATAGTTTTCTTTTCCCTTAACCCTAGTTCAGATCCCCTTTTCCTGTCACCTAGAGTCCTAAACTGTTTTATTGACTTGGAGTTGCTCTCCCAACTTTGCTTCTTGATTCTTTCCCCCCTTCTAAGACACCAATCTGAAATGTTCTTGTCTTGCTTATCTTTGGAAGGAAGATGGTTATGTCAAATTTCTTACCATAGCCTGGTCCTTGCTATCACTCTCGACTTATCTGCTGCTTTTCTCCACTTGTATCCTGTTGTCCAGCTATTCTGGTATAGTTGAGCTCCCTTAAATGCATCACGCTCTCTCCAGTATCCTATCTGTGTACCTGTAAAATACACACCATCATCACTACCACCATTTATAACGTTGAGCAGAGATATGTGCTCTTGTGCCTATAGCTCCTGAGAGCTCCTTTGTAGCATTTTTCATATTCGTCATAATTATTGGTGTACTGTTTCTGCCATGCTGTTAGACTGAGGTGTGTTGAATAAATGCTTGTATCAAAAAGAAAGCGTCTCAGAAATATCTATTTAGCATGATGTTAGAACAATAAAATTTTAAAAAGAAAAGTGAATAGAAAATAGTAATATTGATACAACTCTCCCAACCATAGCTGCCTTTCCTTCCTTACCCCTCCAATCCCTATGATCTGGTACTCAGCAGTCATTTCTTTTTTTTCTTTTTTTTTTTTTTTTGAGACAGTGTCTCACTTTGTTGCCTGGGCTAGAGTGCCGTGGCGTCATCCTAGCTCACAGCAACCTCAAACTCTTGGGCTCAAGCAATCCTTCTGCCTCAGCCTCCCAAGTACCAAGTAGCTGGGACTACAGGCATGCGCCACCATGCCCGGCTAATTTTTTCTATATATTTCTAGTTGTCCAGTCGATTTCTTTCTAATTTTAGTAGAGATGGGGTCTCGCTCTTGCTCAGGCTGGTTTCGAACTCCTGAGCTCAAACAATCCGCCCACCTCAGCCTCCCAGAGACCTGGGATTACAGGCGTGAGCCACCGCGCCTGGCCTGTGATGTATCTTAAACGTAGAATTAGTGGTATTTGGTGACTGGATTGGATGTGGCGATAAGATAAAGGGAGATGTTAAAAAATAGACCCTAGCATTCTGGTAATAAAAGGATTTGGTTAAGATGGCATTTACGGAAAAGGAGAATATTGGAGAAGAATTCAATTAGGGGAGGGAGGAAGTGAAACTTAAGAGTTCAGTTTTAATTGAGGGCCTGAGAGTCATCCCAGTAGAAATGTAGAACTGGATTTGGATAAATGGGTCAGGGTCTTAGAAGAGAAGGCTGAGCTGGTTTATTACTTAATTAACAGGCTAATTGCAATAACGTAATAAAGAAACTCCAAATACAGACGCTCTGCTCCATGAGGTAATTCAGGAATCCAGGTTCATTTCATGGTTTTCCTCCACCGTCCTCAGAGTGTGTACTCATCAGGAATGGAAAAACTAAGTTACTGCGCTGTCTGGACCCCAGCCTGTGGGAAGGAAGGAAGAGAGAAGGTACAAGGAAAGTGGCTTGTCTTTAAGCTGGAGATTGGCCAACAGTTGCACACACCGCTTTTGCTCACAGCCAGTTGGCTTGGATACAATTGGCTCACATCCATTGGCCAATTCGCAAAGCTGGTCATACCTAGAAACAGGAGAGGTGGGTAATGTAGAATCTAGCTGGGAAGCCCAGGGTCTGGCTGCAACTCTATTAATATGGAAGAAGGGGAGACTAGATTTGGGGAGATAACTAGCAGTCTGCCAAGCTGGACACTAAAAAGTCGTCAACATACAAGTGGAACTAAAAGTCAAGGAAGCAGATAAAATAGTGCAAGATGATAGTATAGATAACTAAGAAATCAGGAATGAGACAAAGCCCTAAGGCACTCCTATATTTAATGAGGAAGAGGAGGAGCCCAAAAAGTGGAGTGAAAACCAGTGGAAATGTGGAAGGTAATCCAACAGTGTTGTGTTGCAGAGCCAAAAAATGCCCCCAGAGAGCGACCCTCCACCTGTAGGAGAGGAAAGCATGAATACCCCGACTTCCTCGTCCCACACAGGGACAGACTCTCAGGACCCGCAGTGGACTGAGCCCCACTTGCCCACAGAGGTGGCCTGCTCATTGACTCACCCTGGATGGGCTTCCTTCCCTTCCCTGTCTCAGTTTCCTAAGCCCCTGTGCTCCTCCTGGGGTCTGCTTTGGGGGACCCAAAACTAACACAAGGCCTGGAAATGAACTCTGCAAGGGTTATCATGGCTGTTACTGGAACTCCACGCTCTTGTTCAAGGCAGACTAAGGATGGAGCATTCCCTCAGGACCCCAGCCACAGACCAGGGAATTTATTACAAAACTCCAAGGACTATATCTCCAGGTCACATCAGCCCACAATCCTGCCAGCTCTGGCTATGACAGATCAGACTGCTCCCTAGATTTAATGCTCCACTGAGCTATAACAACAACCAAAAGAAAAAAAAGAAAAAAAATCCCCATCTCACCAGACACTCCACTCCCAAGAAAATAAATAAAATCTGTGTCTCTGATGGTGAAGTTGGGAGATGTTTTATTTTCACACATTTGCACTGCACCTTCACGGGCCGAACGCATGAATCCTCAGTCTTTATCTCGACACTATATTAAATGGGAATTAAACTGAGTGATAGCAATGGCTTCTCACAAGGAGCTCAGAGGGAGAAGCAGTTGGCAATGCTGGGCAGAGCAGCCCACCCAGGAGGAAGGCAACTGTCCTAGGGACTCTGGAGACAGTGCTTCAGGTCCTTGGTGCACATCCTGCTCAGTACCTGCTGCCCAGGAAAACCCCACCACACAGGGAAACTGACCTTTAACTCGTCACTAGGCACTGGAACAAAACAACTTTGAGGCAAGATGCCACTTTGAGGTTGAACTTTAGTGCCTTCATTTAGTGCCTCACTTCTGAAAGTTTGAAAGTTTGGCTTAACATTTTTAGTCTGTATACATGTTTCAGAAGACATGTTTTTATGAAACTGTAGGTAGGTGGCACAACTGGGGCATGGGATGGGAAGGGAGGAGGTGTGGAAGACAACGCTGGAGCAGTATTAGTGGCCAGATGAGGAAGTGCTTATGGGTTATCTGAATGGGTTTAGGAGGATGAGGAAGCCATTGAGATCTAAAATAGCAGAGTGACGCGGTCAGCTTTGTCTTCTAGAAAGATCACGTGGCTGCAGTGTGGAGAACGGCAGAAGGGGCAAAAATAGGGGTAGGAAGAACAGGGGGGAAACTATTGCAGTGGATGAGCTAAGACTGCAGCAGTGGGAGTGGGAAGATGGACGGGGTTAGAGGGATGTAGGCAGCGTTAATGATCGGTGGCTGACTTGGGGAGGCAGCGTGAGGGGAGAAAGAAGCTTCGAGGTTGAGACTCAGGCCCTGCTTGGTCAGCTGAGCGGAAGGTGGGTAAGTCACTAAGATAAGCAAAGGAGTAGGAGAAAGCAAATGTGGTTGGGGACAAGGGTGCTGCTCTGTGCCTACTCGCTCTCAGAAGCTCATAATATTAATTAGTAAAATGTTCATGAAGGAGTTGGCCTTTCCAGCCACAAACCGTGACCCTGAGGCCTGGGAGAGCCTTCAGAGAGCACCTAGGCCAATCTCTTCTGTCATCTGAAGGCGTGAAGAGGGGAGCACGTTTGGATCCACGGGCTGTGAGGCTGCAGAGGTGAGCACCAGCCGGGCTGGGGAGGGAATGATCTGAACCGGAGTTCTGGAACGTTTATCCCATCAGTGGTGTGCTGGATGGACTAAGGGGAGAAGACTGAAGAAAGGGGGCTGAGGAACAAGGGAATTCTGGGTTGTGATAAGAATGCTTTCCTTTAAGCTTTGAGAGTCAGACAAGCCTGAGACCCGACCCCCGCCTGGGCTTCAGCTGGGCAAATCACTCGGAGCCCCTGTTGCCATCTGAGCATCTGAACGGGGAGATCGGAACGTTCTCCAGGGGCTGGGACAGGATCGCAGTGCGCAGCGGGTGCTTCACAAACACTGGTTTCTTCGTGTCTTCCACAGTCGGCCTCACTACCCAGTTAACTTGTCTTCCAAAGATCCTCTCACTGAAACTGCAACTTCACTCGCTTTGGTTTCCGCAGCTCTCCAAACCCAGCCTCTCCGATTCCCAGTTCAGTCGCTCAGAACCGGCCTCACTCCCTTCCTCTCCTCCGCGCAGCGTGGAAACGCGCGAGGCTGAGGGCGCGGGGGTGACTGACCGCACGTTTGGGGCCGACACGTAGAAGCCTGTGAGGCTCTGCCTCCCGCCCCGTTTTTATGAGAATATACTTGCTCAGATCTGTTAGAAAGACTCCTCTCATGTATTAATTATGCCCCCACTAATTACACAGGAGGGCTCCAGAGGCATTATTGGAAGGGATGGGCGCGGAGTCGCTGAAGCGGAGTCGCTGATGGGCTGTTGCCTCACACCTGCGTCCAGTCTGCGTTTCAGAAAAGACTTTGACAACGTTGTTTTTCATACTGTACATAACAGGAGGGGTGGCATGTTCCAGCCCCTGATCGGGTGGGCCAGCTGGAACTGCACGTGTGACGGGGCTGGGGGAGAAAGGGACTAAACGAGGAGTGTTTATGTTCCCTAACTCCAGGACCTCATCAACTGTAGGCTGCCCCAACTATGTAACAACAGGTTCAAAAAGAGCAAGCGGGAGGAACACGCCCACATGCAATGCCCACTTTCAATTTCAGGAACACTAAAGTGTGAAAGAGAAATGTATATCTGAAATTTGAGGAAATGTGGTGTCTATTTTGCAAGCACAAAAGGAAGGGGAAAGCTAGAGTACATGAGTGTCCAGAGATTGGGCCCAAGCCAAGGACTCACTCTGCCTGCCCTCCCCCTCCTGGGAGCCCCCTGGCTGGGAGCCAACAGTCCTGTGCACCCCCAAAGACCTACCAGGCCCAAGCTTCAGAAAAGCCCACCTGCCCCCAGGGAGGCCAAGCAGCAATGACTGAGGACTTCCCAGGAGTCATCAGTGACCATTGTCTGCCAAGGAAAGGCCCTCAGGTCACCAGACAGCCTGTGAAAGGTGGACGCTCGGAGCCACTCCAGGACAACCCACAACCAGCCACCCCCACCCCCCGCCACGTGGCTTTGGCAACTGCAGCCACATCCCTCAGGTGGAGGCACTGACTCCTATCTGCTGCCCTGGATCAGATACTCCTCAGGGAGGGTAAATCTGTAAAAACTGTGTGGGCCGAAAATACGTGGTATTTATTTAACAGGTAATGCTGGAGAATAGCTCATTTATCCTTCAAAAAGAACGAGCCAACTGAGTCACTTCAGGGTTTTAGAAACAGTCTGTTGGAATCCTTTAACATGTTCAATAATATTTTTAATAATCTAAAACACATGTTCACTATAGAAAAATCAGAAAAATTAAAATTAAGAACTCTTCTACATAAATATGTGCACATGTCCACAAAGGCGCATGTACAAGGATATTCATGGCAATATTGTTTGAGAGAGCAAATAAATAGAAACTACCTAAATGTTAACGATGTGGAAAGGGTTACCTAAATTAAGGTACACCCTTGCGGCCAGGAAAGAGGTCAATGATAGATGGAGACATAAAATAACATACACAATATGACTCCATAAATGGAAAATTACTTTAAAGTTTGTATGTATTTGCAAACATAGAAAAGGGCCCAGGAGGAAACACACCACATTGGTATGTGTTACCCCCAGAGAGGGTGTCGAGAGGGTTGAGAGAGTAGAAGGCTTTGTTTTAGCTTATATATGTCTGAATTCTTTGAAATTTTTGATGAGGATTACTTTTCAAACTTAGAATAAAGAATGTGAGAAAATCTACATTAGCAATAAATAAATAAAAACCACACATAAGACTAACTTCCAGAGACAACCCTAGTTGGTGTATATTCTTCCAGGTTTCATTATGCAAACACGATTACATTCATAGCTTAAATTTGTTCTCTAAATAACGTGTCATGCACATCTTTCAAAATCAATAGACAAACATTATATTTTTAAGGACCACCTCCAATTTCATCTTATGGACATATTATATTTATTTAAACAATCCCCTATTAGTGGACATTTAGATTGTTTCTATTTTTTTCAAATAAAAATAATGCTATGATGAATATCCTTATTGCTAGATTGTTGCATGTAATCATAATTATTTTCTTAGAACTAATTCCTAGAAGTAAAGTGGTTGGGTGAAATGTACATACATTTTAAGATTCTTGGCCAGGCCTGGTGGTATGAGCCTATAATCCTAGCCCTTTGGGAGACTGATTCAGGAGGATTCCTTGAGCCCAGGAGTCTGAGGTTACAGTGAGCTATGATGACACCACTGCATTCTAGCCTGGGCAACAGAGTGAGACCCTGTCTTAAAAAAAAAAAAAGATTCTTAATGCATATTGTCAAATTGTCCTCTAGAAAGATTGCAAGGTCCATAATCCCTTATATACAAAACTCTGAGAATTGAAAATGTTTTTCTAAGTTTAGTATCTAAACTCACGTGGTAGCAAACACCGACCTGAATGAACATGAGGCTATTTACAGTCTTTATTTATCCCACTTAATTTGAATATTTGTACCTTTCACTGCAGATACATAAATGTATTTGATCATAGGGTATTGTCCTCCTCCCTGCCAGAGGTGTTATATAATATATAATTTGCATATTATATATTACATAATGTATATCAGATTTTAGAAAAAGCATGTCTAAAATCTGAAGAATTCTAAATTCCAACACACTCTGGCCCCAAGGATCTCAGGTAAAAGATTGTGAACTAGAGTCAATTTGTGGTCCCCCCAGTCGTGCATGAGAGTGCCATTTTCTTCATGTGTTCACCAATATTCAATTTTATAAGTTGCTTTCATCTTTGCCAGTCTGATTTATACAAATTATCAGCGACATGGGGCACTTGGCCTGAGTTATCTGGCTGTTTGACCGTCTCCTGACTTAGTCTGTCAGCTACTGTCTGTAGCTCTGGGCCGCTCAGCTGCAGCTGCCCTGTGAGCCTCCGACCCCCTGACACTTCAGTGCCGCTGCTGACCACTCCTCACACCCTCCTCAGCTCCTCCTCACCCTCTGCCTCCTGGTCTCTAGTTCTCACCTCCAGCAGATGGGTCCCTGTTCTCTTCCAACAACCAGGTATTAGATGGAGAGAGAGGTGTCCCATAGCAGAGACATCACTGGGGACACTATTACTACATGACATTTTCTTGTTTCCAGGGGCACAGGGCTCTGCAGGAGGGTCAGTTTAGAGTCCAGTGAAGCCCCACACCCACCATAGCCCACACCTCTGCCAATGGAGCCAACCCACCCTGCAGGCCCATTTTGCATTTTGCACGTACAGTTGTTTGTTTGTTTGTTTACCATTGTCATTTGCACCAGTCAAAATGACTGCGAAATTACAAATAAAGCCATTCAGGGAGACTTATTCTAGCAGTCTAGTCTCAGTAATACCACCTGGTATCATTTGGGTCAAAAAGGATGTAGAAAACCCAGGCAGGCTGACACAAGGGAGCAGCTGGAGTGAGGTACCAAGGGGCAAGATATGTCAGCAGGAGTGGGACACTGATGCCTAGACCTATGGACTGTCACGGTTGCCCCAAGAATCTGGAGGTTGATGGCCATACCTGCCTCACAGGTGCAGGCTTTGAAGTTGAGGCTGGCGCCTGGCTGATATGAGTAGATCCCTTCCTCCAGCGCAGCCCCTGAGCATGTCACCGAATCTCCCACAGGCTGGACTAAGTCATTAAGAACACAATTGGAGGGGCTGTAATCAGAGATACTTCTCAGAAAGTGCTGCTTTGGTCTGTGGGAAAGACATCTGTATCATGATAAAGACCATCTTTGAGACTCTGAGAAGAGCAGCTGCAGCCACTTGTAGAAATAGACAAAAAAAAAGGTCTTCGTGCAGAGCCTTCAAAAGGGCGCCTGAGATCATCCATGTCCTCAAGACAAAGAGTGCTTCAGTAATAGCATCTGAATGCCAAGACCACTTAAGCAGGGAAGTGGGTCAATGGGATTCACAGGTAATATTTCTGCATACAGTATAGTATATTCCAGTGGTTCTTAATCTGGGTTACTGATTGGGTTTGGACATTGGCTCTAGAGCTTCAGGAAATTATTTAAATTTTCTGTACCTAACTTTTCTCATCTGTAGAGAGGGGATCATTGTTAGGGTCAAAAGAGATCATATATATAAAGCACATAAAATATTGTTTGGTGTGTGGGAAGCACTCCATGAATGTATGCCATTTTTGTTGCTTTATTACTACTTGCTCTATTCTATCAGATGAGGAATAAAAAGGTCTATTATCATGAGCCTAGACAGTTCATCATAGAAAATAGTAGAGAAAAGAACAATAAACAAATAAGGTGTCATTATCAAGGCTCAAGTTCTAACTGCCAGACCAAAGGCAATCTGTAATTTCTTCTGGTTAATAAAATGAATAGGAGAAGATAAGAAGGAAAAGGTGGAGTCCTAAGATAGCAAAAAAAGGAACACACAGCCACTGAGGGGGCTGCAGGGAAACCCTCCGGGACACTGGTGCTGGGCAGGTGGGCCCTTAACCTGCAAGGGCAACCTTGCCCGTCCCGGGGGCATGTAAAGAAGGGGAGTTGGCGGGATGGGACAAGCCGTTAGAGGATAAGCTGCTGAGAAAGGGGAGCCAGGTCAGCAGTTCGGGGCCATCCTTACGTCACCGCCATTGATGGGACGAGCACATTCAAAAAGAATAGCTTTGGAAAAAGAATTCCTCTCTAGAACTGCAAAAGTTAAAGGCATTTAAGGAAAATCAGAAAACTGAAAAGGATTCAAAGAAGGTGGAGATTTGAGACATCTCTATCTTGCACTAGAATAGTCTCCAGTAGATGAAGTCTGTTCCCAAGAGAAACATGGAAGCAGAGATAGAATGGATTCAGCGCTCAGTGCATCAGTTAAGCGTCATGAATCACCGTGATTTTTGCCTCTCCGTGGCCAACCCTGAGCCTCACTCAGAATTTGCCTGGGTTGGCAGAACCAGGCATAAAGCTGGGGGCTTTCCCCCTCAGGCTGGGACACCGGGGCAGGGAAGCGGAGGCAGCGACGGGTCTGGACCAGGAGGGCTACAGGGGCTGCCTAGAGGACAAGCTATCCACTCTGGGCAGAGGTCTGGGCACTGAGCAGACACCGTTGCCACCCATTTACGTTCCACAAAACAGGCAGAGAAGAGCTGCAGGACCTGACTCGTTGCTTCTTGAATGCCAGTTATGCCTACGCTGGGTAAAACAGGTAAAACAAACAAACAGACAAACAAACGAACAGACATAACACCACAACAAGGAGGGGGCACAAATTCTAAAGATATACGAAAAGTGGCTTCAATTCATCAAGTTTAGGGAATGAAAAACTTCTTGGAGTTAAGAGCATATCATCAGAAGCTGTGAAGAACTATTTCAGGACTTTAAAAAATCTCTTCAGGAACTTTCTTAGGGATATTTATATTAAGTCCAAGTTGGAATTCTAAAATACAATGGGAAAAGGAAAAGAGACACAAATCACTATTACTTATTTTCTGTGGGTATGTGTGTGTGCGCACACATGTACAAGAACACATAATAGGTAGGGGAGCAGAGTGAATATTTGCTGAACGTTAATTCTGTCTGATTTATCACTCTATGTGTGAACATAATGTGGAGAGAAAAAGGACTGGGAGCAACTATGCCAAAAAATGCCAATAATAGGTTTGTGCTTGGTGAAACGATGCGTGATCATTTTCTTTTTTGAACTTTTCTCTATTTTTCAAATTTCCAAAGTTTTTGGTTTGGGTTTTGGTTTTGGAGAAGGTGTTAGATCTCAATGTCCTGCCTCTTGGGAGGCTCCTTGAGCCTTGCACAGATGTGCCCACCTCGTCCCTCACAACCTCCCAGGAGGACATCTATGAGCAGATGCAACAGTTATGCCCAAAAAGTCCGGCTCCACCTTTCTCCGACTCTGATCACTCACAAAACAAGAATGAATTTTCCCATGGTAACCTAAAGCCTCCTCTATTAGACACAGAGGCCACTGGCAACTCCTACACAGCAACTGCAAGCCCTACTCCTCTTCACACATAAGACTTGAGGGAAAAAGTCTAGAAAGAACGCACTGAATTGCAGGCTGTGGCCATCTGGGTGGTGCGATTACACGTGATTTTTCTCTTTTTTCTTTATACTCTTATTATTAAATATTATCTGAGTCTTTAAAATAATAACACAAATTAGTTATATAGCCATACAAAAATAAACTAGTTTTTTTGCTTTTTGTGGGTTTTTTTTTTTTTTTTGGAAAACAAAATAGTTAAACTTCATTGCTTCTCCATGCCTTCAGGATAAAATTCAATTTCTACACAGCTCACAAGGCCCACATGATCTTGTCCCTGATGATTTAGTGACATTTTAAATATTTGCTTAAAATATCTGAAACTGCTGTTTTTCTTAGTCGAAGTGGTCAGTTACTGGCAACTTTACGTGGCTGAACCTACCAAGGCCCTCATCCTCACCATGTGAGGCTCCACCTGCAAACCCAGCTCCTCCCCACCCCGGCTTTCCTCCACCTCTTGCCCACTCCTTCTCCCTTGTTAACTTCTACCCTTTCTTCAAGTCTTCCAGTCTCTTCGTCCTTTCTTCCAAGCAGCTTTAACTGACCCCTCAATTCTGGATTAGGGACCCCTCCTGAGGGCTTTCCAAACACCCTATCCATTCACTCACTCATTCACCCAACAAGTAATTGTTAAACACCGATTACCTGCCAGCATAAATCTAAGCAGTAGGGACACAGTAATAAAAAAAGACAAAGCCAGCCAACCCCTAGATATACAATACTGTAATTCGTCGGGGTTCTTATTTCTAATTTCCTCTACTAAGCTGTGACTCTCACAGGTCAGGCTCCACGTCCTATACACCGTTGAACAGGCACAGCTCAGTGTACCCAGCACATAGTAATCACACACTCATTGAATAAAAAATAAAGGAATGCCTCCATCTCATCCAAGTATTGTAGAACTTATTTTATTTTTCTTCTGTTCCAGTTTCTTTTTAGGGTTATTACTCTTATAATTTATCTTCTGACAAAAGGAAACAGCTGATAAAAGAAGCCCTCCTTTGTTCTAGATTTCCTGGCCAGGTTGCTCAAGTCCTGTTTGCTTTGTCTGCCCCTGGAGTGCTTGCTGGGTGAGGTCAGGGAAGGGAAGGAGAACACCGCCTGCCTGCTGTTGGAGTCACAGGAAGCCAACTGCAAGGTTCCCGCTGTGTATGTGGTGGGGAAGGGCAGGGGGGCAAATGAGTGACCAGCCAGGACAAACTCCAGCCTGAGAAGAAAAATATATACAAAGCCTATGTCCAGCCTCAAAACCTGCCCAGCAAAAGCAGCCTATGTGTACTCAGGTCACGGAATTCTAGAATACCACTGGAAGCACAGGGATACCAAGACTCCCCAAGCAGAGTCAGCACTTGCCAAAATCACAGAGCCAAATAATAGCAAAGCTGAGACTCAAAGCCTAGCTTGCTTTATCCTGGAGAGGCAGAGCTAGGAGGGTATAAAAACCATGATTTCTGGCTGCCACTCAACTATAATGACTTTGGGTGATTAATCCACCCACAATTGTTGACTGAGCACCTATTATGTCCCAGCACCTGTCTAGTAGGTGGTAGTGGGGGAGGCAAATTCCCACCCTTGAAAATCCCCAGAATGAGAGAGATGATTTGTGGTGACAATAAAGTTGTGCAACTCACCTGAGTGAATCAGAGTCTGAGGTTCTGGAAGCCTCTGCAGGAGGAGGTGACCTCTGCAGCCTGCCCCTCCCAGGAGCACAGGCTCTGCTCCCTGAGTCCCGCTGCCTCAGGAGGGAAGCTTTTCATTGTCCTAAGCATATAAGATTCCTGAGAGCCAAGACACCACAAGAGGGAAAGGGAATACCCCCTGACTGAGCACCTATGATGAGCTGGACCCTGTGCCAAGCCTACATACTCTAGGTGCTTTGATCCTCAAAACAATTTTCTACAGATTAAAAGACTGAGGCTTCAAAGAGAGGATTGTGAGGACTGAGCTCTGAGGTGTCTGCAAAGCCCCCCAGCACTGTACAGCTTACTTACATTCACTATACATTTGCACAGGGATCTCAAGCCACATCTTCCATAGCAAGTGGTCAATGGCCACTTGTCCTTTGTCCATATTGGACAGCACAAATGTTACAGAACATATCCATCATCATGGGTGGTTCTATTAGCACTGAACTAAACCATGACAGTTGGAAGCTTATAAAAGCACTTTTCAGCACCCTGTATCTTTCCTCCACCTTCTATTCTCACTCCTTCCATGCAGAAGGGAGACACTGTAGGTGCTCAATAAATATTTGCTGAATGAATGGGAAAGGTGTGGCCTGAGGTGTTTGCAAAGCCCCCCAGCACTGTACAGCTTACTTACATTCACTATACATTTGCACAGGGATCTCAAGCCACATCTTCCATAGCAAGTGGTCAGACCAAAAGGCCCTTCTTCCATCAACCTGTCTCCACCCAGGAAAACACGGAAATGAATGGTGATGTAATTTATGGAAGCAATAGAAGTCCATATCTACCCTTTACCCTTTCAAATGACCCATTTCTGTGTGCACTTGCAGTAAATGTTTCATCCAGGCCAGAATAGTGGTTAGCACTGGTGAGGACAGGAGTGTCTTTTTAAATGAATTCTTTTAGTCCTACTTAAGTCAGAACTTGAGAGTTATGATCCTGGAGTTTCTGGAACCCAGTTCCTTTATGGTTCATATAGGGAAATTGAGGTCCATCCCAGTGACTGGCCCATGGTCACACAGCCAGGTGGAAGCGCTGTTGTTCTAAAAGCCATTTGACACCCAGAATTCAGGCCAGAATGAGGGCAGATGATCTTTGTCAGAGTAGATGGCCCAAGGAGAAGGAAGCTTGGGTGGCCGGAGAACCAAGGTTGAGATCGAGATGATAAAGAAATCAGGAGCAAAATAAAATGATAGGTTAAGGACCATCCCAGTGCAATAGGGCCAACCAAGTATACATTAAGAAGGGAAAGATACTGTAGTCTGAATGTGTCCCCCAAAACTGTATATGTTGAAACTGAAACACCAAGGCGATGGTCTTAGGAAGTGGTGGGGTCTTTGGGAAGTGATTAAGTCATGAGGACAGAGCCTTCATGAATGGAATTGTGCCCTTATAAAAGAGGTCTCAGAAAGCTAGCTGGTCCCTTCCACCATGTGGGAACACAGCAAAAAGACACCATTTATAAACCAGGAAGTTGGTCCTCACCAGGCACTGGCAGCTTGGTCTTGGACTTCCCAGCCTCCAGAACTGTGAGAAATAAATTTCTGTTGTTTATAAGTCACCTGGTTTGTGGCATTTTGTTATAGCAGGCCAAACAGACTAAGAAAGAAGGAAATTAGTAAAAATTGAAATCTGACAGCATCAAGTGCTGGCAAGGATGATGGGAATGAGCACTCGTGTACACTACTGGTGATCTACTGGTGGGACTGCCGGTCAGCAGGGCCCTTCAGTGACCAATTTAGCACCATCTAGTAGACTTTAAAATGTGCATCCCTATGACCCAGCAAGCCCACTGCTTCTCAGGAGAAACACTTGCTCATGTGCAGGCAGAGACCTGTACAAGGCCATTCAGTGCAGCATCGCCTATGATCATGAGAAACTAGAAACAACTTAAGTGTCCGATCACGGGGAAGGATACATGAAATATAATATATCCACACTATAGAATACTGTAAAGCAGTTAAATAGAATATTGGAGATGCATCCAGGGCCACCACTGCACAAACCATATCTTTACAGGAATTAGAAAAAGATGATCCCTTCTAGGCACACCAACTAGAGAAAGACACTGTTCCTCTGGGTTAAGCTAGTGGAGATGGGCTGAGGGTCAGCCTTCCTCATGCCCTGTTGGCTGTGTGAACAGAGCAGTGGCTCTGAGTGCCGTCCTACCAACCTGAAGGACTGTGTCAAATGGAAAAACAAGGTCTAGAATTTAAACACATATTCTTTATAATTTCTCTAAAGACATAAATATATAATGTACATGTTAATGGGTAGAAAAAAGGACCAAAGGGATATATATCTTCCCTGCAATAGCTGTTACTTCTGGAGAGGCTGGGAAGTGAGGTCAAAGTGGCCTTTAATTTTATCCAATATGTTTTGATTTAATTTTTTCATAAGAAAAATGCATTTGTCTATACTTCATATGATTAAAATTAAATTTCAAACTAAAAACTAAATAAAAAATAGAAAAGCTTTTGGGGCAGAAGGTAAAATTTATGTCATCCTAGGTGACACCCACTGCCACCACTACCGCCGCCAGCACCAGATTTAAAGTCACCCTATTGCATGGGCCAAAACCTCACACGAGTCCATTCTAAACTCAATTCTGGGATGAGATGGGGTAGAAAACGACAGAGAGCTCAGATTGAATAAAAGAACTTTTTAAATCAGTGAAAAATGTGCCTGCTAAGACTGTATCTCTCCTAGGCACATCTACAGGCAACCTTGGTGACTTCAGACCCAAGAATCCCAGCTTTGTCCCGAAGGCTGGAAAATAACAGGGAAAAGAGGAGGAGAGGAGTGGAGCCTCCCCATCTCCATCCTCTCCCAGAGACAACATTTCCCCACTGCAAAGATCACCTCTATGCCTCAATGGAAAGTAGTGAGAAAGTCAACACACCGACTTGAGCAAGATCAAAGGAACCACCCAATGACTTTTGGGGGTTTTATCACAGTGAAAAGAAGGTGAGGGAGTTGACTGGTCTTGAAATTGTTTTTTAATGGTTTGATTTCACGCTCTTCTTGTTACTTAAGTACCATTCATCTTCCTCCAAATCTCCAGCAGGAGTTTCATATGGCTTGGCAGCTCAATTTCCTCTCAGCCTACTGGAGGGGACGAAAGGTCCACCGGTCACTTATCTAGGGACGGCACATTGTGAGCCATTCCAACCTGCCCATCAGGTCTCAGCATCCCTCTCTTTGCAAGATTTACAGCCCCCATGGGAATGGATTTATATCTTAAAACATTTGCAACTCTTGTCATCTCATTCAGAAGCAACCCTTGTATTGATTGTTCACGCTTTGGGTACTGTTTAATTATCTCTCAGAACTGGCCACTCAGTCGAGGAGATTTCACTGAATGACAATGATGTTTGACTTGAACATGCAACTCTAAAGAAACAAGACTCCCACACTTATTTATGAATTTCCTGCACACGTCTTCCTTCCTTTGTCTAGACCACCCACTGCCATGCCCACGCACCAGCGAGTATCTGCCCCGGGCCATAATGTGCTGTCCAGGTGGCCCTTTTGTGCTGTGCACTGTCTCCCAGGGATCGGTCTGCAGTGCCATTTCCACATGGAGAGAGGTCTGGCTCTCATAGCAGGGGTGTTATTTCTCTTCTAATGACTGAGAGAGAAGGAAAAGTCTGGAATGAAAGGGCAGCAAACAGAAGGATAAAAACTGAAAGGCTAAATCCGCATGTGAAAGCCGTGGCTGCAGAAGAGGAAATGCTGGCTCCAAGCCAAAGCTTCATCGTGTTGCTATAAACCTCCTGTTCAGAGCAGCAGGCTGACCACAGTTTTTGCTCTTGCTCCAGCCTCTCCATCTCCCCACGCTTGCCAGGCACAGTCAGACCCCTCGTCTTTGTCCATGTTCCTGCTGTTTCTGGGACAATGACTGTTGCAGGTGCTTCTCCCAGAAGAGAACCTGCGTCAAGGATTCCAGAGGAAAGAGTTCGTGTGGGAGGTGAGCTCAGGAAACACTACTGGGGCAGTGGGGAGGCGAGACTGGGAAAGGAGGTCAGTGAAGACTGTGTTCTCAGGCGGGATAACAGTGTGGGTCAGGACAGCCCCCTGGAGACCTCAGAACTCACCTCCACGTTGTCCCACTCACAGGGCAAAGAAGTTGGGGCATTTACCCTCCAACTCCCACCCACCGCCCTGGCTGAGGGCTGCTCCCAGGGCACTACCCCTCCGGCCCTTCCAGCCTGCCCAGCACACATTGGAAAGAAAGCCTCAGGCTGAGAGTTATGTGCACACAGTAGGCAGCTGTGTGTGCTACGTCCTGGACGGTGGGTCTAACAGGCATGGGTAGTACCCAGAGAAACTGCTACAATTCACCATCCCCTTTTTGGCTGGCAAACTCATTTATCTTTTAAGATCCACCTGAAATGTCACCTCCTATGAAATGTCATCTGATTCCATACTCCCTCCCTATGAGGAAGAATTAATAGCTTCCTCCTCCAAACTCTATTAACACTTTGCTCACACTTCAATTAAACCAACAACCACATTTTATTCTTCTTCTTTTTTTTTTTTCACTATTCTTTTTCCCAAACAAACTGTACAATTTGAGTATGGAGATACCATCTAGGTATCTTATCACATTCATCCATTCATTTAATTTGTGTTTACTAAGCATCTACTCTGTGGCAAACACTATTCCAGGTACTGGAGATACAGAAGTAAAAAAAAAAAGTACTATGTCCCTGCTTTCTCAATTTTAATGGTTGTGTGTGTATGTGTATATGACAGATAAAGACGAATTAGTGTATAATGTATCAG
This sequence comes from Avahi laniger, assembly GCA_963575035.1. Lineage (NCBI taxonomy): Eukaryota > Metazoa > Chordata > Mammalia > Primates > Indriidae > Avahi > Avahi laniger. Next base: position 59,785 of record CAUYSK010098724.1, read on the forward strand.
TGGTGATAAATACAATGAAGAAAAATAGAGCCAGGTATGGAATAGAAACTAAATGTGTAGTAGGGTAGTCTTTTATATGGGATGTCGGGGGACAGCCTCTCTGATAAAATGGCATTTGGATGTAGATATTGGATGAAATGAGGGGGGTGATCCATAAGGGTATTTGAGGGAAGAGCAATCTGGGCAAAAAGAATCATGTGTCCAGGCACAGTGGCTCACACTGGTAATTCCAGCACTTTGGGAGGCTAAGGTGAGAGGATCCTTTGAGACCAGGAATTCAAGAGCAGCCTGGGCAACATAGCGAGATCCCCATCTCTACAAAAAATTTAAAGAATAAATTATCTGAATGTGGCGGCACATGCCTGTAGTCCTAGCTACTCAGGAGGCTGAGGCAGGATGATCACTTGAGCCCAGGAGTTTGAGATTGCAGTCAGCTATGATGACACCACTGCACTCTAGCCCAAACAACAGAGTCAGACCCTGTCTCAAAAAAAAAAAAAAAAAAGATCATATGTGCAAAGGCCCTGAGGTGAAAGCAGGCAGGGTGTGAGAACAGCAGAAGCACATAGCACCTGCCCAGCTCACAGCTGATTTAATCATGTGCGACTGCAAGATCCACCCACAAATCCCTTCTTATTTGGCTGAGCTGCCTCTCATCCTGTGCACATCTCTATCATTGCACTTATCATCTGATACTTTAATTATGTGCAAGGTCATCAAGGGTAGGGACCGTGTCTTTTGATTATTTTTGTGTCCCTGGTATCAAACTCAGTGCCCGTTCTGTCATGGGTGTGCAAAATGTTCCTTAAACGGAAGTGCTCATTATTCTTCATCTAAAACTTGGGAAAATAGAGATCAAATCACAGAAAGGGCCCATGTGAAGTACACGCTTGCTACAGAGCACCTCTGCTTGCAAATTAAGATGAACACGGAAGTTGGGGAAAAACTTCAGAATTCTTGAAGGCAGTGGCTGTTCTTAGGTGAAACTAGGACTCTTTTGGGAGTTACAGCCCTGACACATGAAACTATTTCTCTTAAGGGCATTGAATTGGCTCCAATGGTTGAACACATTTTACAGACTGACCAGAGTGAATTTTTGGTGCTAAAAAGCAAAGTGTTTCATGGATGAACACAATCTGTAATCCTTTGGAAACCACCAATGTTCTAGGTCCCATCCTATAGCAGAGGGAGTAGCTGCTCAAGGTTGCCTCAGATATGGGCCTGAGTGACTATGTTTTAAGGTGGTAGCAGATTACAGAGTGTTCTAGGAAAAAATGTTATGAGCCTTCACATTAGTAAGGATGTTTGGGGTTGCAAGGACAATAGTGTTTTCTCTGTCCAGCATTCTCTGCCCTTCCTTTAGGAAACTGTACCTTTCCTACTCCAAACATGTGACTGGGGAGAGGGAGGAGCTGCAATCACAATTCCCTTGGTTACAGGGTCAGTGACCTCACGGGGTAGGTCTTATTAATATCCCCATTTTATGAGTGAATAATCTGAGGTTCGGCAAGATGAAGTTTGTGCCCAAATTCACTAAGCTAAAAAGTAATAGGGCCAAGAATCGAACCCAGTTCTTTGTGATTCCAATTCTTGTGATTCCTTGTTTGTCATTGGAAATGACAGGGAACAGGGCAGCAGCAGGACGGGGGTACAGACAGGCACTGGAGGCTGACAGCGAGGCCACATGACACTAGTAATCTCAGGCCCCAGAGCTCAGCAGGAGCTGAGGGAAAGGATCTGAGCATTTCCACGGAGTAGAACCAGATTTAGTGACCAGCTAAAGAAAAAGCTTCAAGGAATTCAAATGGACTTCCAAGAGATAGAATTTCCCGTAAAGACACTAACCTGGGGGGGACAAAGTGTCATCTAAAAAGGCAATAGAGCAAGACAGCCCGCAGCCAGGTCAAGAACCTTTGGAGAGAGATGGGAAAGCATCATCCTCTCCCAGGAAGCCAGGAGTCAGAGCAAGACCCTGTCCCAGCTCTGCAGAGACTTGTCTTGTCCCTAGGAGGCCACAGGAGACAATCCAGGGGGCCCCATTTAAAGACAGCTGTCACATGCCAATTCTCATAGGCTCACCCTAGAAGTACTGCCAACTTAAAGTCCCCCTTAACCTGTTATTCTAGTGTCTTCAGAGAGCAACCAGACCAGCAGAGTTTTGCCAAGGCCATAGGTGATATCAATATCTGATCACAAGGGGCAGGAGGCAGAGAGGGGCCTCTCAGGGGCAGGGCCCTGTGTTGGTCAGGACTCATTTGGTGGTAAGTGACAGACTCAATTTAAACTAGCTTAGGCAAAAGAGCAAAAGAGGCAAAGCTTACCATAGAACCACACCACAGGAAGGCAGGCTCACCTAAACCAGGGGCCCAACAGCAATGCATCATCCCCTCTCTTTTCTCATCTTTGTTCTCTGTTAGGATGCCTCATTTCCTTCCATGAAGCTGAAATCATAGTCCCTAGGAGTTCTGGGCACACATTTTCTCAACTTCATCATCCAAGAAAGGAAGCTCCAGTTAGGTAAAGCCCTGATTTGCCCATCCCAAGACCAGTCTCTGTTGCCAGGGATGAGGCACCATGACTGGCCCCATCAGGTCAAGGATACAAAGTGCTAGGAATGGCAGCCTTTACCAGAACCTCATGGAGCACTAGGTGTCAGGTACAGGAGGAGCAGTTCCCCAAAGAGAATGGGGGTATAGCAAGAACATGACCCCACAGGAACTGCTGGGATCTGGCCAGCCCAAGACATTTTGCCCTCACCAATCCAACTCCCACCCTTCTCTGGTGAGAACTAATCCACTGAACCTACTCATTTGAGATGTAAAGCAAATAGGGAGTCTGGGCTCTCTCCCATGGGAATGGGGGAGGGGAGTGGTCTTTGTCTTACAGAATAGGATCAGAAACAAGACTAATGCTAATAGTTTTTTGTGCTTCCATTCTGGAACTCTACAGGGGTGCATCTCTAACCCACACAGCAAGGTCAATAGTATTGTCCTATCTTTCAGATGAGGAAATAGAGACCGAGAGAAGCAAAAGTGATTGCCTTGGGTCACACAGGTGGTAAATGAAGGGAGCAGGTGAATTGTGCCTGTCTTTTCACATTGACAGCACTTCCACAGGTGAGGGTATTTCTCCCAAATAGCCTATGGGATCTCCCCACGATAACACTGGCACACTGGCCTGAAGTTAAGATAGCCACCCTGGGGGTGGGCATATTTTTTGGCATTTTTCAGCCTTCTCCTCCTGCCTGCCTGTAGATACCTGCGTAGACAGCCATAGCCTATCTGAAATCCAAACCCATCAGGACAAATGACCTGAGCCATTGCATGATGGACCCTTCCTTTGTGCCTTTTGGTCTAGAAGTGGCAAAACACTTTACAAATGATTGTAACAGGATGTTGACTGGGTCTTCTTGTTGACATGGAATTGACAACTGTTACCCTTAAATGAAAATGAGGTAGTGCTAATGACCCCCACATTCTGAAAAGCTGACACCTCGACAGGGCTTATTAAGAAGCAGCAGAAATGGCCACTCTATGATCAATCACCAACCCCATCCCTGGGCAATACTTCAAGGAGAGCACTGGGAGAGGCAAGGAAGTGGGATCCATGGAGAGATCTATGTGACTTTGGGGGCAGCACAGGGTCCCTGGGGAGATGAAATTCCTCGCCTTCCTGCATGAAGGATGGGGAAATTGGAGTGCTTTCTCTTCACACCAGTGGGGAGGATGGGTCAGGAAAATCACTTGTGGAGATTGGGAATGTCTATAAAGAAACTTCTCCCTCCCTAGCTCTTTCTAATGCTGACATCAGGCAGAGGGGAACACATTTAGGGAGTGCATGGGAAAGTTTCCACATGTCCCCTGAAGGTGAGGAGCACATGGGAATAGCCTCGCCTTGCCTGGAGTAGGAGGCTTAGGAGACACTCAGATGAAGAGTGTCCAGGTGGAAGAAAAGGGGACACCTCCAACCCAGCAGAAGGAGCATAAGGGCTACGGGGGGAAGCAGGAACCACAGTTCCCCAAACCAAGAGAGGAGATGCCCCCCAGAAAGTGTGTTGTGGACGTGAATGCTCTCGTGGTTGACAGGAGACAGGGCCACCCCTGAAGAGTCTTAAGCAATGGAAATGGGATGAAACTTAGCACTGGCCCCGGAGAAACCACATCCACTGTCTATCCAGAAATGGCCACATCAGAAAAGACCTCAAGCTTCAGACAGACCTAGATGGAGCCACAGAAAAATCAAGGCCACCCCATCACATGAGAGTCATATAAGTTAGCCCTCCATGCTTCCCATCTCTCTTCCCTGCCTCAAGCATGGACAGGCCAGAGACAAAAGAGTGAGGGGAGAAGGGAAAGGAAAGCCTGTGTTCTGTCTCCATCCCAGTCCTTTGAGCCACAAATCTAGACAGCAATGGCAAAGAAGAAATCATGGCATTACACAGAATACTGGTGTTTTTAACAGGACCTGGCTGTGTTTGATCATCTGAAGTAGCCAGAAAGTTATAGAATCTGCCAAGCTAAAGTAAAGGTTGAGAAAGGCAGATACCACAGAACACAGCAATGAGCGGGAAAAAATGTCTCATGTTGGTATCTCCACTGCATTAAGTGTTCTCAGTCAGCCACTTACATCATTTGGATTCCCTTAATTGACCTATCTTCCCTAATCTTTTTGAGCCATTCAGTATGCATTTTTATTTATTTATTTATTTTAGGGATGAGAAATAAGACCAGAGCCCTCTGTCTTCTCTGTTTTGCTTGTATCTGCTTGGCTCATTCTCTCACAGAGCAGACAGACTTTCTCTGGGTGGCCAGCAAGAAGGCCACCATCCTCTCCAACTTTGGATTTTTCCTGATCCACAAGCCCAGGGTCAGGGCCTTTCTCCAACTCTAACAGAAAAATCTCAGGGAAAGATCTTGATTGGCGTTACTTAAGTCACATCATCCCCCACGAAATGAGTGATTGCAATTTCCATACTTTAGGTTTCTCTTCTCTAAAAGTTATAAAGTCCCATTTGTAAACAAGAAACTTTCTTTGGCTACCCTTTTTTATCCTTGGATACCCTTGGATATCCTTTGGCTACTCTTTTTTATTCTTTTATTTTAGATTAAAAAATCATGTCGGCCGGGCGCAGTGGCTCACGCCTGTAATCCTAGCTCTCTGGGAGGCTGAGACGGGTGGATTGTTTGAGCTCAGGAGTTCGAGACCAGCCTGAGCAAAAGTGAGACCCTGTCTCTACTAAAATTAGAAAGAAATTAATTGGACAACTAAAAGTATATAGAAAAAATTAGCCGGGCATGGTGGTGCATGCCTGTAGTCCCAGCTACTCGGGAGGCTGAGGCAGGAGGATTGCTTGAGCCCAGGAGTTTGAGGTTGCTGTGAGCTAGGCTGATGCCACGGCACTCTAGCCCAGGCAACACAGTGAGACACTGTCTAAAAAAAAAAAAAAAAAAGTCATGTGGCTAGTGTCTACTGTTTGGACAGCACAGAGTACAGAGCACTTTCATCATTCCAGAAAGTTCTGTTGGACAAAACTGATTCATATGCTTAACAGAGGCCAAAATCACAAGCAAACTGCACCAAGAACATGTTGGCGATCAGAGCAAGGCAGGTATAGAATCAGGAAAGACCAAATGCCAGAGGGCAAGGCCAGTCAGCAGACACCAGGATTCCCACAGAAACTGCTTGGGGACAAATGTGACTCTGATGTTGGGGTGACAACTTACTTCTCACTGGATTGGCTGCGTCTTCCCAGGCAGGAACCAAATCCCACCCGTGGAAGGAAGTAAGTAGGTACAGCTGGCTGGAGTGAGGCCTGTCGCAGCTGGAGGCAAGAATAGATTTGTGCTGCGTGTGCCTTTCCTGGGGGAGACCTCACACTTCAAGGTCCTCATTTGTCAGGGGAGAAGCAGAAACAAAGAAAACAAAGTCACTTAAGCTATCCTTTCTGGAGAGTCCTTAACCTTTATTTTTTCTCTTTATAAATATTCCAGTCAGGATAAAGCCAAGAGAATAAAGGTCTGGAAGGAGTTGGGCTGAACATCCAACCCAGAATATTCCTTTTTGTGTACGTACCAGAATTCAACCATTCCCTCATGTGAGGCACATTTAGGTTGTCCTAGTTATCTTTGCTTATTGAGTCCCTGACACAGTGTCTGCCACAGAGTTGGCATTCAGAAAATGTTGTTGAATTAATCAATTATTCCCCTTAATTCAGTTACATAAGAAAACAGTATTGCTGCCCAGAAAAATGTCCATCTATTAAATGTGGGGAATAATGGGTATGGAGATACATCATTTAAGCCAGGGCTGCTGCAGTACAGCATCACAAGTGCTGGTTCTGACAAAGGTTTGTGCCCTGCCAGTAACTAGCTGTGCTCCTTGGACCCCGATTTTCTCATCTGTACCAAGTTCAATGTGCTCCATGGCCCTGTCCAGCTCTGAAATTCTCTGCATCATGACATCTGGCCATTCCTTCTTTGACCTAGAACATAAGCACTTTCCCCCCTAAAAGTGTATTAGAGAGATTTCTTCTTTCTTTTTGGTGGAGATAGGGAGTTTATTAAGATGGGTTAATTAACCCCTCCCCGCATAAAGAGTGACTCTGGGAGCATCCCTAGTCCATCTGGGGCCAGCTTAAGTGACCTTTAATTAAGTTGTAAAACTACTCTGATTACACATATCTTTGTCTGAGACCACACAGCAGAAAGTCTTCCCTAACCCCAGAGGAAAATGGAAAGCCTTCTTGGGTGGTTGACTTCTGGAGGCAGAGGAGAGAAGAATGTGGGACTCCAAGAGGGGTTAATACAGGAGGTCATAGAATCGCAGGCAAGAAATTAAAAAAAAAAAAAGGCCAAGGAAACAGGCACCTTTGGTAGGTAAGCAAAAAATGAGGCAGGAAATAATATGTAAAATTACCTACACCTGCAGTTTATGCATTTATAACTACTTCCATGCCTCTGGTTTGCAAAAAAAGAAAAAAATGGTAGTGAGTTCAATATCATCATCCTAACTTTACAGATGAGGAAACTGAGTCCAGGAGAGGTTCACTTTGATTACCTTGCATTACCAAGAGCCTACTAAGTGCCAGGCATAAGTTACACAGCAGTGCACATGATGGACATGAAAGTGACAGCTCAGTGAGGGCTGTCAATACCGAACAAATGATTAACCGAATACCTATTTAATTATAATGATGTGAAGCCCTACGAAAGGAATAGTCTAGGATATGCACTGGGATGCTGGCAAGTAGCAGATGCAACTACCTAACTTGGGGCAGATGTCAGAGAAGGGCTCTGCAGAAGTAAGCAGAGACCCGAGGGGTGGGTAGGAGGTAGCCAGGTGAGGAGAGTGGAGGCAGGAGAAGAGATCCCAGGTGAATGAAGCAGCACAGTCATGGCCTTGGGAAGATTCCCCTGACCCCCACCCCGCAGGCTATGCTAGGGCCCTGACAGTGCCCTTATAGAATCTAAGTTCCCTTCTCAGCCCCTAACAAATTTGCAATCACACATTTCTTTTTGTGACTGTTAGATTAATGTCTGCCTTCCACATTAAGCTCAAGCTACAGGGGAGCAGGGACTGTCCCTGCTTTTGGTCACCACTGTATCTTCAGCACCTAATCCAGGACTGGAGCAAAGAATATGCCCGATAATCATTTGCTGAGCGAGTAAATTAATAAAGCTGATAAGCGTGAGAAATCTTGTAATTAAAGAAAAATGGCGAAATAGAAAATAGCAGCTTGACTTCCGGTTAGTATGGGGTCTTCAGCATATTGTCTACACTCTAAATTTAGAGTGTAAACAGGAAACATAGTATCTACATTCTAAATGGAAGTTTTTATTTAAGATAACTATAAATAACCCGAAACTATAAAAATGCCTGAAGCTTTCCTTCTAACACTGTGTTTGATGATCCTCCTTTTGGGGTGAGAGGAGTGGAGCGACCTGCCCACGGTCACATGGGCAGAGCCCTCATCACCAGCCGCCTCTTGACAAAAGGCTCACAGTCAGGGGGGAGCTGGCTTCCTTCTTCCCTCACCCCACAGCATCTCACCTCTCACGAGCTTTTATTATCAAACTTTGAAAATCTCTATACCACCTTCTCAGTTTTTTACCACCTGGAGGATTATTTGCTTAATATTTTTCTTTAAATCGACCCACTGTGTTACTTTGAAAAGTTCAATGGTAAGAACACTATCATTTTTTCTTAAATAGTGGAGAACTGCAGTAAACACAATGAAAGCGTCTTGACTAAATTCAGATATTAATGGATGAGAAAGGATCTTAGCCTGAGAACTGCTCTTTCTGTGTTAAAACAGAAGAAATACTAAAGGAACTTCTTTGTACAGAAGGAAAATGTTCCCAGATAGAAGGAGGAAATGCAATGCACCTAAAGGGGTAAATATAAAAAGCGTTGATAGTTTAAAGCAAGATAATAAAAACATATATGTAGGAGTAAAATATATGACAACAAGAGCAAAAAGGCAGAAGAGGGATAAATGGATTTAAATTATTGTAAGGATCTTACAGTGTCCAGGATGTGGTGAAAGTACTGATTTAAAGTACACTACGATAAGTTAAGGATGCATTTTGTAATTACTAGGGCAACCACTAAAACAATGATAGTACAAAGTACAAAGAAAAGCTAAGACGGAAGATAAAATGGGAGAGGGGAAAAAAGAAATTAGCTAAGATGCGTTAATAAGGTAAAAAAGATGCTGGTACAAACAAAAGACTTCCGTAGAGCTGAAGGAAACTTGGAAAGGAAATAAGCTTTGTGCTTTTCATTCAATGTTTTCTAATATTGCACACATGACCCACCTGAAATCCATCCCCTCTTACCCTGAAGAAGTGGGAACTAGGCTTTGTCCACCCAGTGGATATGACAAGGAAGCCGTCCGTCACTAGGAATGTGGAATCATGTGTCCATATCGTTCTCATTTTTCTCATGGGACAAATGTCAGAGCAGAATTGGGCTCCACATAAAGAGCCAGATGCCACTTCTAACCAGAGCCCTTCCTTTAAACCAGTGATTCTCACGGGGTGATTTTGCCCACCAAATGGCATTTGACAATGACTGGGGACATTTTGGTTGTCACAACTAGGGGGAGGAGGACTGCTGCTGGCCTCTAGATGCCAGGGATGCTGCTGAACATCCTATAACATGCAACGCAGCCCCAAATAACAAGGAATCATGTGGCCCAAAATGCCAATAGTGTCAAGGTTGGGAAATTCTGCTTTAGGGCAAAACTAATCATGGCACCAAACTGGAGTCTAGAGCTGAAGCCAAGGGGAAGAGATTTGGCCACATGAATGCACCTGTTCTGATTGCCACACTGGTAGAAAAATTTTCAGCCCCACTTCCCTGGGCTGGAATCAGATGCATCATCAACACTGAGGCTCTTCTCAGAGAGTTTGGCGACATTCTTACGCACAGAAAAAGCTCTAGTTTCACAAAGCTGAAATCCTAGAAATTAGGTAAAGACCTTTCCTGACATCAAACCCTAGAGAGACAGCATCGTGGGAATAGAGTAATACAATACTGTCTTGACACGACACATCCACAAGACCTATTATGAAGAGATAAGTGACCTCCTTAAACATAAAAGACTCCATGGTCAATCTTGTGCCTCAAGCAGTTTCTCCGGGAGGCCTGAGTCACTGTACTCATCTTTGCTTTTCTTGATTGTAGGGGGCACAGCCGGGTGCATTTCTGTCTTTCCTTGATATCTGTGTATCGTACGTACATCCCAGTACTCACCTGTGAACTGCCACCAGCTACAGCTGTCACTCCGGCCTCCTCTTTTGCCCCAGCAGAGGCTCCTGGAGCCAATGTGCTTCCTTCCCATAGCGCCAAGCCTCAGGGGGTGCTGCCGTCCTATCTGCTGCTGACATCCCGACACTGCAGGGCCTCAGAGGCAAGACAGCAAAGCTCCCTGGAGGCTCCCTGCTCCCTGGCAGGCATCCCCGGGGATTCAGGGCAGGCAGAGAATTCTCTCAGGGACAAAGTCTTCACTGCTCCACACGCCTCCCTCCCAAGTGATGGTGTTTGTGCAGGGGGAGGGAGTGGGCCCCCCAGATGCAAGGCCAGGGAAGTGAGAGGGGAGGGTTCACACTCCTCAGAGAATGCTAATCTCCTCAGCCTCTGGCCCTGCACAGAATCTGCTCAGTGCTTCACCTTGAAGTTCTCCAAAAGCACCCTGAGGATCTCCAGGGTGGGTAGTGCACATTCATGCTGAGGCAAGGTCTGATTTGTGGCTCAGAGGAGTTGGTGTCAAAGCCATTGCTGTGTTCCTGGTAAATTTTCTCCCCTGGTGGCTCATCCGCAGCTGGTGCTAACCACCGTGGTGCAGACCTTGTCCTGCATCCAACCGTCCACCAAGCTTAGCCTACTCCACTCCTTGCTCTCACTCATATCCCTTCTCCTCGTCCCCGCTCCATCCCTGATGCCTCCTCTTGGTCTAGGTGGATCATCTCTTACCTGAATGACTGGGAGTCCTCTGCCCATCTCCCCCACCTCTTGCCTCCTGACTGTGTGGCCCTCTGCAGACACCTGTGGGTGTACAACATCTTCCCTTATGATTTCTAAGAAACAAAATTCTGACCACCCTCCTGCTTAAAATCTTTGGAAAACTTACCCTAGCTTCCAGAAAACTCCAAATTCCTTAGTGCAGGACAGAAATTGCTTCTGGAATGCAGCCCCTCCTTTTCTCTTGAGCTCCTCTCTGCTCAGTCAACCCCCTATGGAGGGTGATAATTAGATGAGTCTATTATGGAGAAAGCAAAAAGTCTTCGGGGCCCATGGCTTTGTTCATTTTAATGATCATCCAGGCTGAGGCAGCCATCCACGCCAGGGAGACTGGTCGGAGTTGGAGGCATGGCTCCTGACTCTGAGGACCTCAGCCTCTGCTGCCGGCCCAAATCCCTAGTTCATGCTCGTTGCAACCCCTAGGAAAGCATCTTTCAGGATTCCAGCCTCCCCTCAGGCTTACGACTCTCTCCTTCAGCCACATCTGAGCACGGGGTAATAACTGACATCTCCCGAGCTGCTATGGCATGTCCCAGGCACTGTGCTAAGCCATTCACCTGCCCTGTCTCCTTTAGTCTTCACAGGAGCCCTACGAGGCAGTGTAATTATCATCTCCATTTTGCCAAGGACCAAACAGAGACCCAGAGGTCAAGCAGCTTGAAGGTCACACCGTCAGAATATGGAAGCCCTGAGATTTACAATCACAGGCCTGCCCTAAACACTTGGCCATCCACTTCCTAGGTTAATGTGTGGAGCTGAAGCGGCTTCAACGTAAAGCACAGGGACAGCACTTTACAACATGTTATTTATTCTTCTGTGCATATTTTCAGCACGTGTGAGCAGTTGCTGATTTGGCATTTCTTTTGAAAAGATTCCTCTGCCTGCTTTGGGGACTTATGCATCCTGTTTAATAGAAAGAATTCAGAAGTATCTTGGTGGCAAGTTGCAGTTTGGCCAATGCTGCCAGAATCCTCCATGTCTTGACCAAATTTGGGAGAAAAGGCATAAGAGCTCTACTGCTCTGCTTTGTCACCCTGATCTCAGAGGCTGCAGGCCGATGATCTCAGTTCAGAAAGTGAACTTCCACATGCCCAGAAAGGAATGAGTTTGATTGTAAATTTAAACCTATTGCTAGGGTTCCCCCAGGGATTAGAGGGGGTGTTCTGGTATCTCAGAGACAGCAGCCAGTTATTTGTACCCTGTGTCCCCCCACTCCAGTGTGAAGAAAGCCTCAGCACCTCCTACGGAAGAGAGGCCGCGAGACCGTAGCCTGAAGGAGGCTGGACAGGGAGGCTCTCAGCAGGGCTGCATGAGAACACTTGCATTAGACATGAAGGCCTGCACTCGGGAACAGAGAGGAGAAGTCCCAGAGGTGGCGGGATCCTTAAAAAGTCGATCTCTCAGGCTGCCCTTCTCATCTTTGTGGCCGTTCTTCATCTATTGTGTTTCGGTTTAAACGTCAGTGAAAATGCACAGCACAGGGTTATTCAGGACCTACCTGGGAGGATGCGTCTGCTCTTCTCAGCGGTAACACAGAATTTTCCCCTCCCTGCGCAGCACAGAGTCGCTGTGCCTGAGGACCGGAGCTGTCAGGTGAACCCGGCTGGGGGGGTGGCCCACACTGGGCGGGGGGAGGTGTGCATTCCTGGCATTCAGGAGACTATCTCTCCCCCAAGATTTATGGACTTCATTTTATGTTTTAATGGTTTCTGTCAAAATTCCAAGAGGCTTTTGTGACTGATGGGAAGCAAGAAAAGGGGAAGAATGCCCCAGGTGGCGGAAACAGCACCGACAAAGGCTGCTCAGACATTTGTTTGGCAAATGTTTGCTGAACAACTGCCGCACATCTTTGACTTATTCCCAGATAAGAGTGTTTGGGGCCACGAAACTCTGAAGGATACTCCTAAGGCTGTTGTAATGCCCGGCCTCTCCGAGAGTGGAGGCCTGTCGTCATCTCCTCCATCGAGGGGGCAGAGAGCGGCATCTTACGGGAGCCCAGTTCACGCCAGCCCTGCCCCAAGGAGCAGTGAAGCTTCAGAACAATTGGGCCCAGGAGCTGAGACACAGAGACAAGGATCTGCTCTTTGCTCTTCCCTAGGTCTAAATCCTGCATGTCCCCAAGTCCCGGGCAGAGTCACACCCCGTCTATACGTGATTTTGGCCCTGCGGATGTCTGCCCAACCTTGGCTCTCTGAGACCAAGACACACTGCCCACAGGCTACCAACTGCTTCCTTCCAAACAGCTGAGAGCCCCCCTTATCCATGCGGCCCCTCAGCCCATGATCACCTTCTGTATACTCCAGCCTCTCCTTCGAAATAAATGTATTCAGTGCAAAGGTACAAAATGGATAAAACTGTGTTTTTAAATGCTGATTTCACACCCCTCCCAAAGGCACTCTTTTGTTCTGTTTAATTTTTAGTTCAGATTGGTGATAAACTCTAGGGCGGATTCATCAAAGGAAACTGATAATTACTAACTCCGTACATTTTATTTTGTTCATTATTTTGTTAACACCTGATTCTGAAAAATATTCCTCATGAATGGGCTGGAAGCTAGCATAAAAATTATTAGCAATAATAAAATATTTTTGCATAGAAATAAGCTTCTCACCTGCCAGCTACAGTTAAGTATGTGAGACTTGCTTTGTAGCAGCCAACAACACCAGCAAGCTCCTTTCCACTTGCCTTCAGATAAAGACCACCTTATAACCCAAGAGCTGGGCTGTATTTCACTTTGCGGAAATGTACCCCTCTTGTAGATTACAAGGGAAAGGGGGCCTAGTGCAGTGCAAAAAAAGGCATTAGAGGGTAGATGTTCTAAGGATTGGCTGGGGTGGCATACTGGGACCTCCTCACAATTGCTGAAAGTAACAGAAAGTGTGTGCATCTGTTGATTCATTCCACATTTATGAAGTATTTCTTATGTGCACAGTCCTCAATAGAATTCAAATGTATGTAAGTACTGGATATTGGTTATTTTGGGATGCCTTCCAACATCTTTAAACACCCTGCCCATCTTTGGGGAAGTTACCTGGCTTATGGCGCTTGCCCAGGGTAGAAGCAAGAATCACTCTTGCTTAGCCACCCTTGCTGCTATGGTACAAGCAGGTGACCAAAGAGGGTCTCACTCTGTTGTCCATGCTAGAGTGCAGTGGCGTTGTCATAGCTCACTGCAGTCTTGGGCTCAAGCAATCCTCCTGCCTCAGCCTCCCAAGTAGCTGGGACTATAGGTACCTGCCATCATATGCAGCTAATTTTTCTTTTCTTT
>CAUYSK010098725.1:0-14488 GCA_963575035.1 Avahi laniger
AGAAGTTCATCCAGATTTTTCATGATTCCATTATGGGTAAAAAAATATCTTCGTGTGTTCAGGAGTTTGATTGCCTATTCTTGATTTTAGTGAACCAGTTAACCTCAATAATGAAGCCCCTACTTATCCTAATATGATATCTGCAGAGGTCAAAGACTTTGGATTGCAATAACTCTTTCTTGTCCTCTCTTTGAGAAATTAAAAATCACAACCAGGCATGAACACTAGTGTATTTCACTCTTCCCCCTTACTTCTATTCCAAAGTTCATAAAACGTGCTTAAGAGTTAACAGAGGTGCTTGGTTTGGGATTTGTGGAATAGGAATTATGTTTAAGCCATATGTTCACCTGGGAAAAAAATAATTTTGATCTGAAAAATTAGATTTTTATATTCTCTCCTTCTCTCTCTCTCTCTTTCTCTCTCTCTCTCTCTCTCACACACACACACACACACACACACACAAACACACACACACACATCCCATCCTTCTCCAAAAGAAAAGAATAGGAAATGTTTAGTTAATGTTTTCTATAAACACAACTAAATTTTCCACATTTTAACAGAGGTCGCATGTCCCCCACTGGTCTTGAGTAGTTTAAGCAAGAGAATGAGCAACTGAGTTGCTAGCAATTGTGAGTCATCAGTAAAAATACCTTCAGTAGCTGTGGCAGTCAGCCTCCAAGATGGCACCCGATGACCTCTGCCTCCTGACATTCATGCCCTTGGGTAGTCTTCTCCCACACTGTACCAGGGCAGGTCTGTGTGGCCAATATAATGTAGAATAAGTGATCACATAGCACTTCCAAGACAAGGTTGTAAAACCCTTGCTGCAGTTGTCTAGGGTTCTCTCTCTTGAGTCAGTCACTCTGGGAGATACTATGTGCTAAACAGCCCCATGAAATACCTCACACGAAGAGGTACTAACACCTCCTGCCAACAGGCACATGATTGAGCCCGAAAGTGAATCCTCCAGTTTCCAGGCAAGTCTTCAGAGATGACAAATTGTGGCCAATGGCTTGACCACAATTTCATGAGAGACCCTGGGGCAGAACCACCAGCTAAATCACTCTCGGATTCCTGACTTTCAGGAACTATGTGAGATAATAAATGTCTATTGTTTAAGCTGCTGAATTTTAGAGTAATTTGTTATGGCATAATAGATAACTGATAGTTGATAGAATATAAGCCCATACTTTTTCCCTTGTGGATCTAACAAGGATGGAGAAGTCAGGGGAACTTGCTAGTATGAAATGACTTGATCCCCGTGGTTTATCGGCATTGTATTTCCCTTACAAAGTCGCCAAAAATTCAACTTCTACTTCTATTCAGTAGGCCTTTTGGTATCTGTGTTGTCAGGAAGTTATTTCTGTTGGGACCCTGGAGTTTCTGTTATCAGAGGAAACTTCTGATCTTGAAGATTGTTCCATAGCTCTTAAAAGCACTCTTCCCCTAGTCTGATCAGATAAAGTATCTTCCCTTCTACATGCTCATTCTATATATTCAACAGATATCTGCTCATGTTATCAGAGGGAAATGAATTTGTTTTGTCTTGGAAAGTAACATTTCCCCACATTGCCCTTGCAGTCTGGGGTTTTCCCCAAATTCCCCCAGTTAGTACTGGTCAGCAAATGGCATCCGAGAGACCTCAGGGAGACAAGTCTCCATGACCTCTGAGGGGACCCACAGGTGGCTACCAGGAGACAATGAGCAGGCAGCAGAAACTGTGGTTGAAAAGGCAAGGGTTCACGAGAACAATGGGTGGCAGCAAGGCCTCAGACTTATGCTGGGGGGGTGGGGGCCATGACTTTGGGCAGCCTCCTCTTGATGAGAAATGTTCTTCTGATGGGATGCCTTCCTGTGGTAGTGATCTTTACTCCCTGAAATCTCAAACAAACACTCTGCCTTACGACATGGTAAGAGGGTAAGAGGAAAATCTGATCTGTAGGTCATGTTCTCATCCTTTCCCCCTATTTAACTAAATGTCAACATTTTCCTTCATGGTTCTATGTCTTCTAAAATCTTGAAATCCAGAAACTTCCATCTGGGGCTGATACAAATTTAAAGATATTCCTTGTTGGCTGAAATTCTACAGTCCTGTACATATGCATGACAGATTATCCTGAGATCAAGTCCAGATATTTTGAAGCATTCCAGGAAAATTTAGATTTAGGAATGGAAGAGGATTATGAAAGGGGGGGGAGTCATTTCACAGAGACCACAGAGATGCATTTTCAGGAAGCCAATGCAATCATCTACTTGAAATTATTTTCTTTCAGAATTCTGTCCAGTTCTCTTGAAATCCACTTCCCTAATTGAGGACACATTTAAAAAAAAAAAAACACAACAACAAAAAAACACAGCAGATTCTTTGCCAATATACTTGTGTGATATTTAACATGTAATAGCTAACAGGTCCTTCCCTTTGGTCTGAAGCACAAAACACTAGAATACTGGCACATCAAAATCATTTTTAAATCATGTCTCTTTGCTCATATAGGTAATGTTCAGTGAAGAAGTTTTAAAATGTATAAAAAATTGTAAGTGTAAAAATTCTCATACCCTAATACTCAGAGATAATTACTTTCTAACATGCCCACATGTTTTCTGCCAGCCCTATTGTTCAGTGTGTGTGAACATAATTGTGTGTGACATAGATATAAATATGTACAACTATTATATATAGTCAACAAAAAATACAATATCTCCTGAGAGACATAAAAGAAAATAAGTGAATGGAGAGTCATGTTGTGCTTCTAGAGAGACTCAATAACAAAATTCTTAACAAGTTTGGAGACATTTGACAAAATATTCTAAAATTAAAGAATAAACAAAAATAGCAAAACTAACTTCTTACTGACTGCTCATGTGTGCTACACACTGGTTCCATCTGCCCAGTTGTCATGATAAACTCGTAAAGCAGGGATTAATATTACTTCCACTTTACAGATAAGAACTGGCCTGTGGAGAAGTGAATAAATGTGTTGGGTCACGTTGCCAGTCAGCTGGGAAGCTGGGATTTGAACCCAGGTACTATGACAGCGCAGCTGCTCTATTACCCAATATCTGCGTGGCTTTTCCACTTTTCAGGAATACCTGAGACCAGCCAGGAAAATATAAAAAATAATAAAAGGTTAGAGGAAATGGGTGACTTCTCCCTTCAGACAGTCTCTCTTAGGCCTACTGTTGTCCAACAAAGTTTCGGTAATTAAAATAATATAGAATAGCCATAGAAGGAGACAGACAATAAAATAGGATTAAAAAATTAGAAACTAAAGGAGCAGGAATAAGAATTTATTATAAGATGATCAAAAATTCAGTATATCAAATTTGGGAGAAAGATAGATTTTAATAAACTTTCTACCCCAATCTCTCTCTCTACTTCCTCTTTGAAGCCAATAACTCATAAATTTGCTCTTTTGAGGATATTTTCTAGATCTTGTAGTCATGCTTCATTCTTTTCTGTTCTCTTTTCTCTTCTGACTGTGTATTTTCAAATAGCTTATATTCAAGCCTCACTAATTCTTTCTTCTGCTTAGTCAATTCTGCTGTTGGGAGATTGTGATGCATTTCTAAGTTTGTCCATTGAATTCTTAAGTTCTAGAATTTCTATTAATTTTTTATTATTATTTCAATCTCTTTGTTAAATTTCTCTGATAGGCTTCTGAATTCCTTCTTTGTGTTGTGTTAAAGTTCATTGAGCTTTTTCAGGACAGCTATTTTGAATTTTTTCTCTGAAAGCTCACCTATCTCCATCACTCTAAGATTGGTCATTGGTCCCTTATTTAGTTTGTTTGGTGAGGTCACGTCTTCCTGGATGTTCTTGATGCTTGTGGATGTTCTTTGACATCTGGACATTGAAAAGTTAGGTACTTATTTTAATCTTCACAGTCTGGGCTTATTTGAACCTGCCCTTCTTGAGAAGGCTTTCCAAATACTCAAAGGGAATTGATTGTTATGATGTACATCTTTGGTCACTGCAACCATATCAGCACTGGGGATGCCCCAAGCCCAGTAA
The DNA here is from genome assembly GCA_963575035.1 of Avahi laniger. Taxonomy (NCBI): domain Eukaryota; kingdom Metazoa; phylum Chordata; class Mammalia; order Primates; family Indriidae; genus Avahi; species Avahi laniger. The sequence goes on from CAUYSK010098725.1 coordinate 4,016, forward strand.
TGCTGTGACTCTTGCAGACTCCTGGTAGAACCGCCTTTGTGAGCTTGGGTAAGATCCAAGAGAATTCCCTGGATTACCAGGCAAAGTCTCTCACTCTCTTCCCTTACTCTCTGTGCTGGGCTGCTGGAGTTGGGAGAAGAGTGACGTGGGTACTCGCTTGTGGCCACCAGTGGCAGGTCACACCTGAAGTCAGCCTAGTCTCACCCAAAGCCCATGATGACTGTTGCCTGGCTACCTCTGATGTTTATTTAAAGCCCAAGAGCTCTTTAGTCAGCAGGTGGTGAATCCTGCCAGGACTAGGTCCTTCCCTTCAAGGCAGCGTGTTCCTTTTGGCCCAGGGTGGGTCCAGAAATACAGTCCAGGAACTAAGGCCTGGACTCAGGGGCCTCAGGAGTCTGCTTGATGTCTTATTTTACTGTGGTTCGGCCAGTACCCAAGTTGCAAAGAAAAGTGCTTTGAGCTCTTCTCTTTCCTTTCCCCAAGTGGAAGAAAACTCTCCCTGAGCTGCACTCCCTGGAGTTGGGGGAGGGGTGACACAGGCACTCGCTTGGCCACAGCTGCTGGTGTCTCACTGGGTCATGTGCACCACAGGTCCACTGGCTCTGACCAGCACAGCCACAGGAATTACCCAAGGACTGACAGCCCCTGTGGCCCAACTGCCTTACGAATTTAGTCCGGGCCCCAGGCTTCTTTTGCCAGCCAGTGGTGGGGTTAGCAGGAACTCAGACTTCAGGGCAGAGGATTTCCCTCTGGCCAGGCTGGTCAGAATGCTCCCTCCATGGGCACTGGCAGAATTCTGCCCTGTGCTGTGTTCCCCTGTGCCAGGGCAGCCCTGAGTTTCAATTCAAAACCCCACAATCACTTCACTCTCCCTCTCCTGGGCACACGAGTTCTCTCTCTACTCTGGGTGCTGGCGCCCACTGCTGGGGAATGGGAGAGGGGTGGTGAAGGCTACGCAAGACGGTCTTTTCTGCCCTCTTCAGTGCCTTTTCCTTGATATAATGTTAAAACCAGGTAGTGTGATCACTCACCTGATTTTTGGTTCTTCTGAATGTGCTTGCTTGTGTGGATAGTTGTTGTATTAGGTGTTTATGAGGAGGGAAGAACGCTGGAGGTTTGCATTCGGCCATCTTTTTCCATCTACTTCTCAAAAGAATACGTTTTAAATAAATGGTGTTAAGACCATTTTAGATTTGATTTAAGCATTACAAATATTTTAATATAATTATTATAAAATATATTATAAGCAATATAAAAATAAAGCTCAATTGATGAAAAATTAAAGTCCAAATGAATTTGAGGTTTAAAAGTAAAAAAAAAAGTTAAAATTGTAAACAGATAGAATTAAATATTTATTTGGCAATGAAATGGGAGTAATACTGGCTTTCTCAACACAACGATAGAGGTTGAAATCATAATGGCATGATTAAATAAATCTGATTGCATTTGAATATACTGTAAACAGAGGGCAAGTAAAAGGCTGAAGAAAATATTACATACACACATAAATATGCACACACATTGTCTATAACGTATATTTTATAAATTAATAACAGAAAACCTAATTTTAAAAGTAGGCAAAAGATAGAAACAGTAAATTCGTAAGAAAAAGTATAGAAATTTTCAATAAACTACTTAAAATATTATGCATCAAAAGTAACAAAGAAACACAAAAACCAATAAAAGTACCATATTTACATATAAAATTTGCAAAAAGTTTAAAAATGTTTTAATATGCAATAGCACCCCCAAATTTATGGAGTTAATGAGTATATAAACTGGTACAGACTTTCTACAGCATAATTTGGAAATCTGAAAAAAATACTCCTTAGCTCAGCAATTCTGCTTCTGTTTATATATTTGAGGAAATTGTGGTTGTTCAAAAATATTTAGCTGCTCATTTACAATGTCATAAATAATAGTGGGGAAAAAACTAAATATGCAAAATGAAAAATTGATTAAATAATCTATGGTATTTTACATAATAACATACTCTGCAGTTATCAAAATTGTGTAGAGTAATAATATTTAAATAAATAGAAAATGTTTGTGATATACTTCAAGTGTTTAGAGAACAAGTTTTGTGATTTTCACTTCCAGCGAAGATGAATAAACAGGGAACGTATTTACTCTCCTGGCTAGAATAGCTAAAAACTAGACAAAACATATGATTCAATGTCTCCCAAGACATCGACATCAGGCGATGGATGGTAGTGAACTTTGAGAGATGAGAATGGGAAGCAAATGAAAGAGCCACACAATTGCCCCAGTTTACTGTCTGGAAAGTTTCTAAACTGTGGCAAAGGGAAGGGGAAGAGAGACAAAGTCTAATGGTGTCTCTGAACTGAGGAATCCGAGCTGGGGATCTGGGAAGGCCAAGACAACTGGAGTTCACAGAACAGAGTACGAGGAGGAGAACACTACACAGAGAGATCCATAGAGAGTCCTCTTCCATTACTCAACTGAGTACTGATCAGCTCATACTCGTGAGGAAATTGTCTGAGGTCAAAGAAAAAAACATCCAGAAAGATTAGAGGGAACAATCACCACAGTCCTCACAGTGGGAATAGCACCTGTTCCCACTATTCGGAATGGAAAATGATATAATTGATGAGTCATTAAATAGGGTACTTAGAAAGGCTTTGTCTCAATAGTAGCGTAAATTAATCTTAGACTAAATGTTGCTCTGGTTATACCTAAGAAAACTTAAAAGGAAGACTTAAAAGGTAGACCCAAAAGGATCAACTTGTTTCAGTACAACTTAACAGTGATCCAGAGCATAGCTAAAGAACATTTATAGAAATCCAAAAATATCCAGCAGGCAGCACATTAAAATTAACATTGTCTGGCATATAATAAAAAATTATCAAACATGCAAATGATCAGAAAATAAAGAGAAAACTCGATCAATCAAAACTGATCCAGAATTGACATAGATGATAGAATTAGTAGAAAAAGACATTAAAACAGCCATTATATCTGAATTCCATATGTTCAAAAATTCTAGATAAAAGATTGTGTTAAGCAGAGAGATGATAGATATAAAAAAAGACTCAAAACTTCTACAGATAAAAGCTACATTTCAGATGAATAATACATTATATGAGATAGAATCCATACAAAATGAAAAACAGAAAGGAAAAAGACCAGAAAAAATACAGCATCAGTGAGCTATGGGAAAACTTCAAGTCATCTATTACTAATGTAAGTGTCATTGGAGTTCTTGAAAGAAGTAAAAAAAAAGGACAGAAAAAAGTTATGTGAACAAATATTGACCAAAAATGTTGCAAATTTCATGAAAATTATAAAACCCCCAATTCCAAGAAACTCAGTGAAACCAAGAAACTCAGTGAAACTCAAGCACTAAAGGCAGTGATAAAGAAAAACTCTTAAAAGTCAGAGAAAAAAAAATCACATTACTACAGAGGTCCAAAGGTAGTGATGACATCAGATTTCTTATCAGAAACAATGCAATTGAGAGGAGAGTGCAACAAAATCTTTAAATTACTGAGAGAAAAAATCATCTTAGAATTCTTTACTCAATAAAAAGCATTATTCAAAAATAAAGATGAAATAAAGACTTTTTCAGATATACAACAGCTGAAGAAATTCATCAACAACAGACAAGCCGTGTAACATATTTTAAAGGAAAGATCTTCGAGAAGAAAGAAATGACACCTAATGGAAATCTGGATCTAAACAAAGGAATGCAGAGCACCAGAAATGGTAACTATGTGGGTAAATTTAAAGATTTTTATTTATTACTGTCTAAATCACTTAAAAGATAATTGTTTAAAGCAAAATAATGACAGTGTAGGGTGGGATTTATAATATGTGTAAGAGTGAAATGTATGACAACAATAGCACAAAGGCCAGGGAAAAGAAATGGAAGTAGACTCCTGTAAATCTCTTATATTATAAGTAAATTGGTAAAATATCACTTGAAGGTGCACTGTGCTGTTTAAAGATGTATACTAACCCTAAGGAAACCACTAAAATAGTGCAACCAAGAATTATTATAGTGAATGAGCTTATAAAGAAGAAAAAACAGAATTATAAAAAGTATATAATTAATACAAAATGAGACACAAATAATGATAAATAAGGAACAAAGGACAGATGGAACAAATGAAAAATAAATAGCAAGATAAGGGTTTTAAACTCAACCATATCAGTGGTCACATTAAATGTAAATAATCTCTAAACACCCTAACTAAAAGGTAGAGATTGTCTGATTAGATTAAAATGGAAAGCCCAACAATATTCTGTCAATAAGAATCCAACTTTAAATACAAAGACACAAATAAAAAGTAAAAGAAAGAAAAAAGATATTCCGTATTAATGGCAATAAAAACATAGCTGAAGTGGCTATATTAATATTAGACAAAATATATTTTAGAGCAAAAAAACACCAATAGAGAGAGTCATTCTATAATGATAAAGGAGTCCATTCATCTAGAGAATATTATAATCCTAGATGTTTATGCTTTCAATAATGGAGTTTCAAAATACATGAGGGAAAAACTGATAAAACTACAAGGAAAAATTAGAGAAATCTTGAATTACAGAGATTTCAATATCCTTCTTTCAACAACTGGTAGAATAAATAGAAAGACAATTCTGTAAGGATACAGAACACTTGAAAAATACTGTCAACCAATTTGGCGTAACTGACATTTATAGAACTTTACACACAGCAGCATTAGAATACTCACTCTTCTTCAGTGTACAAGGATCATCTACTATGAGAGACTATAGTTCAGTTACTAAAACGAGACTTTATAAGTTTAAAAGGGATCGAGGCATAGAAAGTATGTTACCTGACAATGAGCCAGGGGTTATTTAGAGATGTGTGTTATTTAGTTTCCACATATTTCCAAAGTTTCTAGATATCTGAAACTTTGAAAATATGGCATAATTATCAAAACACACACCTGCAAATACATGTGTACATATATGTACACACATGTATGCACATGCACATGCACACTCACAGGCATAGGAAAACATGTCTAGAAAACAATAACTCCAAAATCTTTTTTTTTTATTTCAGGGTATTATGAGGGTATGAACATTTTGGTTACATTTTATGTCTTTGCTTCACCCAAGCGAGGGTTAGAGGCATGCCCTTCCCCTCTACAATGCTCCCCGTGTCCTTTAGTTGTGAATTTACCCCTCACCCATCCCCCTAATCCTTGGAGAGTATTACTGCCGTGTGAGCATCCTAGTGTTCACCAGTTAGTACCAATTCGATGGCGAGTACAAGTGGAGCCTCTGCTTCCGATCTTGTGATACCTCACTTCAGATAATGGGCTCAAGTTCAATCCAGGAAAACATAAGAGGTTCTAGATCACTGTCATTTCTTATGATTGAGTGATATTCCATTGTATACATGTACCAAGTTTTAATAATCCAGTCATGGATTGACGGGCACTTGGGTTGTTTCCACATCCTTGCAATAGTGAATTGTGCTGCCATAAACATTCGAGTGCAGATATCTTTATCATAGAATGTTTTGTGCTCTTTTGGGTAGATGCCTAATAGCGCTATTGCTGGATCGAATGGTATTTCTATTTTTAGCTCTCTGAGGTATCTCCAAATTCCTTTTCACAGAGGTTGCACTAATTTGCAGTCCCATCAACAGTGTAAGAGTGTTCCTGTCTCTCCGCATCCTCGCCAGCATTTGTTGTTTTGGGATTTTTTTATAGAGGTCAATCTCACTGAGGTTAGGTGACATCTCATTGCGGTTTTGATTTGCATTTCTCTAATGATTAGAGATGTTGAGCATTTTTTTATATGTTTGCTGGCCATTATTCTGTCTTCTTTTGAAAAGTTTCTGTTCATTTCCTTTGCCCATTTGTTGACTACTTGGCCATCTTCTCATCTATCAGTATGAAGATCAGTATCTATCTCCTCTGTGAATCTTTTCCTCAGTGTTTCAGCAAGAAATAGTCCCTTCTTATTTGGCTCCTGGTTTACTGTGTACATAATTTCATAAATTCCCTTTCAATTGTTATTGCATTTATTTGTTCCATGCCAACTTCCTCTACTATTTTTAAAGATAGGAATAGTGTTTGAGATGTCTTTTCTTCCCAGCACCCTGCTTGGGGCTTGCACCTATTAAGTGCTAAATATATATTGAATGAATGCTTAATACTTAGGTTGGAACTTAGTGGCCAAATACTTCTATGTTCAGTCATTCTTTTTTGTCTCATCCTCTTTGCATTTTGTTTGAAGTGTCTCTTTCCTTCTCCACTGTATGAGCAGAAATAGAGAAAGCCGGGGCAGCATCTTATTATGTTAGAGATCCACTTACCACTTGTTAAGGACCTTGCAAAAACTTGTGGTAAATAAAAGTTTGATAATAAAATATTTTTATATTCCAAGAAGAGCATAATACAACTTTTAACTCGAAGTTCAAACAACCAGTCCTTTCATTAACTCATATATCATCTTTGGCTAGTTACCTAAATTATCTGAACTTTACTGTCCTCATCTGTAAAATGGTGGTTTTGACACCTACACCACAGGATTACTGGAGGATTAAATGAAACGATGCATCTCAAAGAACAGCAGGGGCTCCACAACTGTCAATCTCCCTGCTTCCTCTTATCCATTCAGTTGCCATGTGATTTAGACTCTCGTCACCCTTGCTTTTTCCTACTTTCTGTCTCTCCCACTTCAGTTCGTTTTACATATGCTGCCATTGTTCTCTCTGGAAATATAACATTTATTCCAATGCTCTCTGTTCTAAAATCCAAGCATCCTTATATCAAGCTTCTCCTCCAATCTTCCCACGTACCATGACACCAGCTCCTGTTCCAGGCAAAGTGGACAGCCACTACTTTTTTTAACATACAATTTTACCTTTTGTACCTGGGGTATTTCTCACATGTTACATGTACTAATTATGCCCAACTATTATTTAAGAATGCTTATCTCATTCTCAAACCATAGTGTAAGTCTTAACTTTTCCCAAACAACAGATTCAAGGTGTGCTTGCTCATCTGATCTGTGTGTCGCATTACCCACTGTGGTAATTAGTTTTGCATTTTCGTGTCAGAATAGTAGTTTTTCTATTGTTTAAAAAGGGCCTTATAATCTTACCCTGCCATTTTTTCTCTTTTACCAGATGGTAACATGGACTATGGGATCTTCAAGAACAGGAACTATGTCTTGCATCCCACATAGCTTTGCATTCCAACCACTGCCCAACATGCAATCTGATATCTATTCAACCCCATATCGAGCAGTTTACATTGTGCCAGGCATTTCATACAATAAAATAAGTATCAAGAAAAGGCTTAGGAGGATTCCTCAACCTAATTATGGATACAGACAATACACAGGTGGAGTATACTGGAGTAGTAGATAAAAATGGCCATGGATTCTTTGCAATTCATTTCATCAAAAGGTGAAGTCTATTTCCCTGTCCCTTGAATCTGAATGGTCTTGCAATGTGCTTTTCCAGTGGCATGTAGCAGAAGTGACATTGCACGACTTTTTACAGAATCTTCTCTCATTCTCTTGGGGTGCTTTGGCCCTGAAAACAAGTCAACACCAGCCTCGTTGAGGATGAGACACCATGTGGAGAAAGGGAAGCCCAGCCTTCCCAGCCGTCTCTCTGCATGAGTGAACCCAGCCAACCACGTGGAACAGAGCGGAGACATCCCTGCTGAATTCAATCTAAACTGCAGAGCCACTGTATCATCAGAAATAAATGATTATTATTTTAAGCCACTGAGGTTTGGGAACTGTTTTTTATGCAACAGGAGCTAACTAGTACAGTGGAATTTAAATGCTGTGAAAGACATAATAAAACTCAGCCTACAGGGGGCAGAGGCCAGGCAGGGAAAATCTTTATAGATGATATTTGACCTTAATATTTTATGAGTGATAGTTTCCAGAATGAATGGTTAGAGGGGGAGCACATAGTAGGTGTTTAACGAAACTGCTTTAGTTATCAAATATACACTAAATAAAACCCAAGAACAATTACAATTATGTCATCATCTCACAATCAGACATTTAACAAAGATGTAAGTTACCAGACTAGTGTATGTAGGCAAAAAGTATTTTGAGATGAGTTACTGCTATGACACATCTAATACTCTAAGTGAAATACAGGGTACATGGGCAAAAACAAGATACCAGTTCAAGGCATACATAATAAGCAGAACAGGCAGTGGAATATCAGACGGGAGAAGGAAAGAATATTAAAGAACTGGATCCCTCCTAAGAGCTTCCTAGAAGAGGCAGCATAGGCATGAAATTATAAAAAATAGGGAATGCATAAAGCTCAGAGAAAATTGCGTTCCACTCAAATACAAAGGAAGAGAGAGGGCATTTCGGAAAGAAAAAATGGCAAGAACAAAACAAGGAGACAAGCATGTGGCTCATCTGGAGCAGGAGTGGGCACTTTGAAGCAGCAAGTGTAAGGGTGAGGCATGGTTTTGGAAAGGTGGTTATATACCTTACAGTAATGGTCTTGAATACAAGAATAAGGATGCTTAATTTTATTTATTAAATGGGAACCATGGAAGATTTTTAGTAAGAACATGACGTTAACAGGGTGAAAAACCAACCTGTGTCAAAGTCTTCTTCCTAGCAGCAACACTGAGAGTTTTCTCCTGAAGCTGAGAGGCTATTCTCCAGATACCTGGTCTGCTTTTTTCCTCAACTTTTGTGATCAAATTTGGTTTAAGAAAGTGCTAGGAAAATCCCCAGACACGTGGATCTGGGGCTTGAGTATATTCCAATACAGAAAGTGGTATGTTAGCATACTTCTCATTCGAGAAATATCTGAATTAGGTATGAAAGTTCCTGTTGCTGTCCCAGTCCATAGTCCCGCTTTTCAGGCTCACTGCTGGCTGCTCGCGGAGCATGTCGAGTCAATATGGGCCCAGTAGTGCCCTGCATTCTCCTTTGAACTTACTGGCAAAATAGAAAGGAGATGGTAAAGAATTATTCTTCATTCCTCAAATACCTATTGATCTCTTGTCTGAGCTAAGCATTTGTGATTAGAAAAGTCAAATAAACCTCGTTGCTTTCCCTTCTGATCCACTAATGAAAGCAGATACATCCAAACATAGCCTGCAAGGTACCACAGTGAGTAATAGGGATTGGCTCACTCAGCTTCAGTTTTCTTCCTTCTGGTGAGCATTGCAGTTTGGAAAGGCTGAAAAGCTAAAACCTGAATTTCCTAGACTCCCTTTCAGCTAGGATTCCACCAGTTAGATGCGCTCACACGTGATTTGGAACATGATTTCTGCCCCTTTGGTTGTTTTTGTTGGCAAGCAGTGTCCTGGGGACTGTGGTTATTCTGCTGCAGCATCTTAAGGCCCAGTTACCAACTTTATGGGTGTCAAGAGGCAATTTCAGCTCTTAGATTAGCAATTTTCCGACTCAGACTTTCTTATCCCTAGATCACAGTTGCTGTGCGTGCTCTTTTAAGGTCAGTTCTGAAGTGTTCTGAGAGTCATTTCAGGAGACCTAGCCTAGAACCCTTGCAACAATTTTGTAAGTATCTAACTCCCTGTATTAAATCTTCTGCTTAAAGTACTTAGGGTGGTTTCTGTTTCCTGCATTGAACATTTACAGATGGTATAAAAACTGTATAAACAAAATAATGAGACTCTAGCCAAGTGTGTGACTAATTCTGGGGGGAGCTGGAGAAGTTTCTAGGAGGAAGTGATAATATCATGTATCTTAAAGTATGAGTAGTGATTATTATTTGATAGGCAGCTAAGGGTGGAAAGGGCAGTCTAGGCATTGAAAAGAACTGGTGTAGAAGCACAAAGGTGTTAAAGAATAGCGTTAGGGAACTATAAGAAGACTATTGAATTTCTACTGCCATTTCCAGGCCACTTTTTAGTACATTATTTTAATAATACAGTTATACCTCAGTGTTTCTGCATAGAGTGCCAATTCATTATTCTTCATAGTGCTTTTCATATCATAAGTAATGTGTGTGTATATGTACTTATAGCATAGTTACATGAGTGTAATTAATATATATCTTTCCCGTGTTCAGTCAACCAGTAGAGAGATATCAAGGAGTAGTATAGTAGGGTAGTTAGGATAGGAGCTCAGGAGTCAGACTGCCTTGATGTTGCTTAACCACTCCATTTCATTCTCTGTAAAAATGGGATAATAATAGGACCCCTCCTCCACAGAAGAATGTTTTGAAGATTAGAATTAATACATGTACAATTCTGAGAACATAGTAGACATGCAGAAAGCCCTCAATAAATGTTAGTTATGGTAAGTCATTCTTCTTCTTCTTTTTTTTTTTTTTTTGAGACAAAGTCTCAATTTGTTGCCCTGGCTAGAATGAGTGCTGTGCATTAGCCTAGCTCACGGCAACCTCAGACTCCTGGGCTCAAGCGATCCTACTGCCTCAGCCTCCCAAGTAGCTGGGACTACAGGCATGCACCACCATGCCCGGCTAATTTTTTCTATATATTTTTAGCT
>CAUYSK010098726.1:0-15772 GCA_963575035.1 Avahi laniger
ATTAGTTCCAATTCAATGGTGAGTACATGTAGCATTTGTTTTTCCATTCTTTAGATACTTCACTTAGAAGAACGGTCTCCAGTTCCATCCAAGATAATATAAAAGGTTTAGTTCACCATTTTTATGGCTGAGCAGTACTCCGTAGTATACATGTACCACATTTCATTAATCCACTCGTGTATTGATGGACACTTGGGTTGTTTCCACATCTTTGCAATTGTGAATTATGCTGCTATTTCTTAATGTTTTCTAAGGCCTCAATTCTCCTTTTCCCTTTTTCCATCAAAAATCTGTTCTTTAAAAGAAATTATTTTTTGTTAAAATTTACCAACAGATAACTTAATGACTGAGGAAACCTAACCTGTTAGCATAAGTCATGGTATGCAAATATCATCAAAAAGAATAATGAGCTAATAGGAAATTAAAGACAGCTGAAAGTGAAAGTGGAATATTCCTCTCTTTTGTAAGATTACAGAGTGGAGCAAATTTAAGAACAATGATTTAAGAGGACAATTGGTTCATATCAATGTTAACATTTCTGCCCACCCCTCTGACAATTTTACTGACATCCTGGGTGGAACAATTTCTTAAAGGAACAGAGAAGTTTCCTCCCCAATGTGACCTATAAAAAATTTTCTCTTCATTATGAAAGAAAGATTGAACTCAATATTTTTCCAATTAATAGTAGTAGTAATTTAATTTTATATAATTAATGTGCCCAGGAAATGTTTAATATACCTTTTATTAAATTTTGCATATGAATTTAGTTTTATTAAATTTTCTTTAATTACAATTAGACAATCTGAATTTTTTCCCTTTGTTACTTCTCCAGCAGCTTTGTAAAATCAGGGATTTGAATATGCAAGATAATATTTTAGGGGTTCAATTCTGAAGTTCTTTGTTGGTTCTTTCAGTTAAGGACAAGTTTGTTTAGTAGTATTAGCAACCACAGCTAAATTTACCTCTTTGCAAAAGTGGAGCAAGTGTGTATTACTTAAGCATAAAACTAGACACACCTGTATAACCATGGCTATGCCACATCTGCCAGCTATTTTAAATTTATTTTTTTAATATAATGTGCAGAAAACTACCCAGTGATTTCTAAAACTGGGTCTTAAGCTTAAAAATAGATTACTGATCAATATAATACATTTTATAATCTTAACCTTCCTGCCCAATTATAATTATCAATCATTCCCTTTCATTCATCACCTGTAGGTGTCCATTTTTACATTTTATCTACTCTCCTCACTTTGTTCTTTCGATTTTTGCCTCCAGTCCACCCACTTAATCCAGTCTTTAAAAATGTATTATGATCTTTATTTATTGTGCATTATATTTTATTTGTATTTCATTTGATATTTACTTAAAGAATAATGCATGGACTTGTACACAAAAGGGCACAAAACGAAAATATAAAGTCTTTCCCTTCCCCACACCTGTCCTAAACTCCAAAAAGAATTATTTCTAACATTTTTTGGTTATGGTTCTTCAGATGATTAGCTTGGAAATTCTAGACCAGTGCTGTACAATAAAAACATAACGTGAACCACTTTTAATTTGTCTAGCAGCCATGATTTTTAAAAAAGAAATAGGTAAAAATAATTTTAATGACATATTTTATTTAATCACACACATCCAAAATATTATAATTTTACATGTAGTCAATGTAAAACTATGAATATTTTAAATTCTATTTTTCAGTTTAACTGTATTTGACACTTATAGTGCATAGCAATTCAAACTAGCTATTACACATTTCAAGTGTTCACCAGCCACATGTTTCTAGTGACTACCATATTGGATGGTGCAGGTCTAGATAACATGCTTATAAACCTAGCTTGTTATTTGACAATTTTAAACAGTGTCTACTGCTTTCTTGTCATGAAAATAAAGAATTAAATACCTTCTACAACCCATTCTATCTTACAAATCTTGTTAAATTTGTGTCTTTAACTCTCCCATTAGTCTTATTTATTTTAAAAACTATACCTAATCATTTTTTCTTATACTAATATGAGACAGTGTCCCTTGAATTCCAACTATGCAAGATGTGGAAATTAACATTCCTTCGCTTTGCCCCACCTTCCCCACTATACCTCCAAACTTTTGTCAGCTATATCATTACTTTTAAATTGTCAAGGTTTATAATCTATACATTCTGTTCTATCACTATGATAAATTAAATTTTCTTGTCTTGTTTAAGGTTGCTAGAAATGGAAAACTAGAAGACGATATTTAGAATACTGTGAGTTTGGCAATTTTATTGTATAATCAAGCATTGAGATTGAACCCTTTGGAACTACAATCTCACACTCTCAATCTGTGCTGCTTAAAGTAAGAAAGGTTCTAAAGATTAAGGACAAATAAATTCTTGTTTCCTGTATTCCATCAATTTCTCAGAATCATGCTTCCATTTAGTTTGTTTCATTCAAGGACCATGGCTCATTATTCAACTTTGTGGTTTTCTTGGATTCTCTTACTACTTCTCATTTCCCTTGTTAAATAAGAAATATACAGGTCATTTTATTTGGAGGTCATCGTGCTTTTTCATTATACCACTTAATACAGGAAAGTGACTGTCTTCTTAAAAACTATCTCTGGGAGCTCACTAACTTCCTTGCCTAATTTGAATTTATTATCTTGTATGTCTGCTACTGAGCTGTGATTCTGGGATCTAATTTCATTGCTCTATTGGCTAAATTTGCAGTTTTTTGCATGCCAAGTATTTCTCTTTCAATAAAAATGATGTTTTATTGGATTATATCATCTAGCAATTTTTTTATATACATGCAACAGAAGTAAACTTTCTGAATCTTTGCATGTTTCAAAATGGCTTTATTTTCCTTTCACATTAGACTGGTACATTTTACTTTTCCAAGAAACATCAGATTTCTATAGTAACTTTGCATGTTATAAATATACATTAATGTGTTTCTACCCTTTGGAAATTACAATCCAAGTGAATCAGTGGTTACACAGTTAGGCGATAAAATAAATCCTTGCACTTCTCCTCATTAGAGTATTTGTGGTGAAGCAATAGTCCATACTTTACCTTTAGCCACTGTTTTGTATAAATTGGGAAATCAAAAGTTTCATTATACAAGCCCTCCCTGCATATGTAGAGGAATTGCCACACACTTTGGCATGTTTAGAAATGTCCTTATTCTTGACCCACATTTTATAAAGACGTAATTGTATAATGGGTGCCTTTGGGACTTCTAAGGTACTAGTCTGTGAATGAGAAGAAATGCAGACATGTTGGCAAAGCTGATCATTTTTGTCGTGGATCTCACCCTTGCTTTGGCCATTTGTGTTGCCCTATATGCTGTTTACTTCATAGCAGCCATGGGTATTTTCATCTCAGTCATTTTCTATATTTTCAAAGGGGAGATGGGAAAGGACTGTGAGTTCAGCAAGGGCAGAATCTGAGTACTGGAATTTACCAATGCCACTGGGAAACCATCTGCAGGCAGTACAGAGAAGGTTTGTTCCAGGACGCTCCCTGTCCATTTTCCAGCTGTGAGAGCAGGGGCCTTTCTGCCCAAGGAGAGTGATTCTCTCTTCTAAAGAGCAAGGAACTGTCTACGGAGGAAGAGGCATGTAAGAAGGCTTGCCAGAATGCTGCAGCACACACCCAACGGAGAGGTATTTTTTAAGGTGAGTGCGTTGAATGTTCAGCTTGATTCTCCCTGTGATGAATGAGATAATACGGCAACATGTATTCTTGAGGCGAGAAGAGAAAAACAATTCTTTTCATAATTGCCTTTCCTTTTTCAAAAATGGAATTGGCAGTCTCTATAGGTACTACAAGCGCAGGTTTTGTTTTGAGCTGAATAAAACTGACTCATTTATCCAGCAAACGAGAGAGTTCTACCTGTGTTATTTTCTCTCCCAAGCCTTGATAAAGGGCAAAAAAGGTTGAAACTTCTCTTTTAATCCTCTCTAGAAGTTTGGATAAAAGCTTTAGTAAAAGGGAAAGTTTGAGAAAATGCACAACTTAGCCACCTGTGGTTCCCCCCACCCTACCTCTTGATCCCAAGTGGCAAAGGCAATCAGTAGTTGTCACTGAATGGACAGTGTGTTTTCAAAATGGTCCGTGGAGCAAAAACAATGTTTGAGAATGTCAACGTGTAGAAAGAATATCCACTTTCTTTTTGATTTTGTGTCCTGTGGACACTGGAGACTGTCAGGTCTAATCACGACACTTCAAAACACTGAGACTGGACTCATTTGGAATTACCTGGTTCCTTATTCTATTTCACAGCTTTGGTTCAGTGGAAGCAAACAGATCAGTCTTGCCTTGGTTTTTGTCAGATAAATGGCTACCATAGGTGTCCTGTGTTTGGATTTTTATGGTATAAATTCATACATTTTATGGCATCTGCATGTAGTTTTGTTTGCGGAAGACTCTGGTAAATTGATTCAATTTTAGCCTTTGTGAATACAACCTCTTAAGACCAAATCCTTGTCCTCATATTTCATCTCTATTGCCTTGTAGACTTTTGACTTCTTAACTTTTTAAAGTATTTCTTCCGAACAAACTGAAAAAGCATTTTGGTGTATATGGGATAACACTTAAATACACTCCTTACGAAAAAAAGTAGCAAAATCATACTTAATAAGGAAAAATAATAGGTTTAGTTCCACAGACAATAAACACATAAATGTTTAGAAAACAATGTATTACTTTAGTATAATAATGTTATCCATGTTTTAGTCATGGTGTGTGTTGAAAAGTAGAATAACTCAGGAAAAAAAACGATTAAATTTTGTTGAATGAATACAGACTGTAATAAGGGATTTTAAAATAATTTCCATTGCATGGTGTCCACGTTTGTACAGAGACATAGAGGAGTAATCTATCTGGTGGTATGTGGAGTGCACAATCAAACCCTACGTTAATGATTGTCCCTAACTGCTGACCACCTGCATGCAATTTACAATTACGGGAGCATTATTTTGTGAAACGGTTTTTCAATTCTAAGAAAACTCGGCTATCGTGCAAATATCATGGAAGAGATAGACAGAGTATGTTTGTATTTGTCTTTAAATCTTGCCATTAATTCGCTCCATGACATATCTAGGGGATCCAGAGAGATGAGACATAGTTTAGGTAAATTTTGATTCAGAGGTGGCAAAAGACTATGTCCTGAATGTGAGGCATTGAATGAAGTCAGATATCCCAGGGGAGAGCTAAGGGCAGAGAAGAAGGACTAAGGAAGAAGAGTGTGAAGAAGAGGCATGATGTGCACACTGCAGTGATAAAACTGAAGGATACCAAGGCAAACATTCAATTTTACTTCACATGAGCTTTAGAATACTCAAGAAACTTCTACACTCTTCTGTGATGGGCCACAGTTGGACCCCAACAAAGATTTCTTGTGTGGTCTTTGCCATTTGTCCCAGATTTCTCTCGATTATCTCCCATGTGTTCATAATGTAAAGGATTAGGTCAATGGTAATGAGTTGATAAGAAGGGGAACCAAACATGCTTTATATTTGGAGCATCTTTTAAAGCTGGCCCTCAACCTCCATCACTTTCCTGTCTTATACCTGCATTCAGAGGACCTGCTGGCCCTACAAGGTATTTAAGTTTGTATAACCTGCCAGGTTCCTCCTGAGGTCTTTTTGCAATCCAAAGCTGTGGCTGTCCCTCAGCCTCTGTGTGTGGGTTCCAGAAACTTAGGTTTAGTTCTGCTAAATTCTAAATTTGGTTAGGTGAGAATTCATTTCTAAGATGTATTATTTACCAATGATTCGAAGAGAGCTCCTTTTGGCTGTATTTTACAGACTATAGAAGCACAGTCTTAAAATTCCAAAGGATTTTGGAAGTCATTCAGTATATTTCTCATCCAGTTAAGAAGTATCTTCTACAATATACCTGAAAGATGGTTGCCCAACTGCTGCTTAAGCATTTTGCATGAGATACATGAGATAAAGTTACTTACCTCCCAAGGAAGCATATTGTTTAGAAGTTCTTATAATACACAGTAAAAATCTGAGTCCCCACAACTCCCATCTCTTTGTCCTATTTTTGGTCTGTTAAGCAATCCAGAAAACAGTTAACTAAGTACTCTGAGTTCACTGGAACCATAAATTCTAAGAAGAAAGGTGAGCTTCTCTCCTTATGAATTTCCTACTTTCTACTCAAAGCATTGAACAATGTTGTCTTTTTCAGTGCAAATAGAACCCATTTAAAATCATAATAGTAAGATAAATCTAGTATTTATTGTGTACTTTAATAGAGGATTTGTCTTTTCTGACTTTTTGTACATATTTGTTAATCAGGAATTTTTAAATTGATTACTCAAAGCTTCCTCAAGTCTGGGAGTGCTGCCAGTTTTCACTGAAGAACATTTTATTAGTGTATTCATAACTATAAAATGTAATTCTAATGCACTGACCCAATTTTGCAACACATCAAAAATTTAATTCAACCACAAATGACTCTCACAGATGTCTGATAATTTTCCAGTAGATGTTGTTATTTGGAAGGTCAGATAAATTTGAATATTTTGGAAAATTGTCAATCTTGTCAATACAAGTTTTTGTGAATACAGAAACAGCAATACTTCAAGTAGCAAGCTATGCTAATCTTTATCAAATGAAGCATCTTTTATCAAAGGTAGCTGAGAGTAGAGAAAATTAGGAAGGGGTCCAGACATCCCAGTGGCAGTGCAACCAGCTAAAGGGGACCTAGTTCTGGAGAGGGGAAGTCCCATGGGCAGGATCCCTGTGGCTCTGATACTGCATTTGGGACAGTTAGAGCATCAGAAGACAAAGATTTTCTGGCTTTGTGGACAACTGAGGGAAGGCAAGCTCTCAGAAGACCAAGAGGGAACTCAAGTCCTGGAACACATACCTATAGTCCCTTTTTTGTTTCTGCCTCTGGCGACATTTCTAACTATATACATTTGGCCCTCTGTATCTGTGGCTTCCACATTCATGGATTCAACCAACTGCAGATCAAAAAGTATTCAGAAAATTAAGAAATAAAAAATAACACAACAAAAAACTACAAATTTAAAAATATAGTATAACAACTAGCTACATAGCAGTTATGCTGTATTAGGTATTATAAGTAATCTGGAGATGATTTAAAGTATATGGGAAGATGTGTGTACGTTGTATGCAAATACTTATACCATTTTATATAAGGCACTTAAGCATCCCCGGACTTTGATATCTTCAATGGTCCTGCAACCAATCCTCCACGGATACCAACAGACATCTGCATAAGCTTTTGGATCTGCGAGTTCCATCAGGATCTTGAGCAAATCTCTTTGTGGCAGTTTATTTGTGTCAAGTTACTGCCTCCTAGGCCTCTGTTTCTCCATCTGAAAAGATGAGCCAGGTGAAATTAATGTCTTGTAAGGCTCCTTAAGGTCTAAAATACCATAAATTTTACTGAACAAAATGAGTTTAAAAATATGAAGCCTGGTCAGCCATGATGGCAATTTGCACAGAGGATCTTTCAGCATCTTCCAACATACTTTTCTAATACCTACGGGAAGGGACAAGGTGACAGTTTTCAAGAGCATTTGTAGGATTGAGGGCAAAACTCTTGCAATAAATTTTCTTGGGGACCTATCATTTATCCCTCTGTGCTCTTTGCACCACCTGCTCACAATTAAATTGTGATATCATATGGGTTCCTGCATGTACGCAATACCCCATTAGTTCAGATAGACAGTCCAAACTTCTAAATCTATGCATTTTTGTTATATGTACCAGAAAGACATCTGTTTTGTACTCAGTACTGATCACTTAGATTACTTTTTCTTCAGGATTCCAATTTGTTCATCCATAAAATGAATATATGATGTAAATAATATCAATAGTCCCTCCCCCAGCTTAAAATTTTGTTATTTTGAGGATTTATTGAGTAGCTACTCTTTGCTTTTCACTGTACTAGGCAATTTAGCAAAACAAAGACACAAAATGCATAAACTTTGACTTCAAAAGGGTTCCCATTATGTTTCAATTTGAAAGGATACAAGAACTAGACATCAATTAGAATCCTCAAGCAAAGTAATCAATTAGTTAAACAATAAAATGTGATACTTTTTCAAAAGTTAAAATTCCAACAAAACCCTAGTTTCACAATTTTATTTTTTTAATATCCTGTTTTGTTGTTTTATTTGAAAAAATTAATCCAGGCTATCCAATTGATTTGCATAGCAAATCATCTTTTTACCTTAGAAGACAGATTTTTCTAAAAGTAAAATTGTTTGGCAGTGATTTCTTGGATATGAAATTAAAAGCACAGGCCAAAAAAAAAAAAAACAAAACCAGATAAATTGGGCTACATCAAAATTAAAAACTTCTGTGCATCAAAGGATCAAAGGACACAGTAAACAGAGTGAAAAGGCAATAAATAGAATGAAGGCAAATATTTGCAAATCATATATCTGAAAGGGGTTAATATCCAAAATATATAAAGAACTCCTACAACTCAACAACAACTAAACAGAAAACCTGGTTTAAAAAACGGGCAAAGGATTTGAATAGATATTTCTTCAAGGAACATATACAAGTGGCCAATATGCACATGAAAAGATACTCAATAACACTAATCATTCAGGAAATGAAAATTAAAACCACAATAAGATATCACTTCACACCGATTAGAATGATTACTATTTAAAAAACAGAAAATAACAAGTGTTGGTGAGGACATACAGAAATCAGAATCTTAGTGTACTGTGTGTGAGGGAGTGTACAACAGTGGAACCATTATGGAAAACAGCATTTTTGGTTTCTCAAAAAATTAAAAATAGGGATTCTTTTCCTCAGTGTGTGTTTTTGTCTGCTGTGTCAAAGATCAGATGGCAATATGAGGATGATTTTATATCTTGGTTCTCTGTTCTGATT
The DNA here is from genome assembly GCA_963575035.1 of Avahi laniger. Lineage (NCBI taxonomy): Eukaryota > Metazoa > Chordata > Mammalia > Primates > Indriidae > Avahi > Avahi laniger. Next base: position 8,878 of record CAUYSK010098726.1, read on the forward strand.
CATTGGTCTATGTCTCTGTTCCTGTGCCAGTACCATACTGTTTTGATTACTATAACTTTGCGCTTAGCTTGAAGTCTGGTAAAGGGATGCCTCCCTATTTGTTCTTTTTGCTTAATGTTGCTTTGGCTATATGGGATCTTTTCTAGTTCCGTAAAAAAACATAGAATTATTTTTTCTAGATCTCCAAAAAATAACGTTGATATTTTAATGTGGATTGCATTGAATCTGTAAATCACTTTGGGTAGTACAGACATTTTAACAATGTTGATTTTGCAAATCCATGAACATTATATGTTTTTTCATATGTTTACATCCTCTGCTAGTTCCTTCTTCAGTATTTCGTAGTTCAAAAAACAAAAATTAAAAATAGAGTTACCATGTGATCCAGGAATTCTACTTCTGGGTATATGCGAAAATGAATTGACAGCAAGGTCTTGAAGAGATATTTGTACACCCATGTGGATAGGAACATTACTCACAATAGCTAAAGGTAGAAGTAGTGGAAGTATTCATTGAGGAATGAATGAATAAACAAAAGGTGGTGCATACTATAAATGAAATACTATTCAGCTTTAAAAAAGAAAGAAATTCTTATACATGTTACAACATAGATAAACCTTGAGGACATTGTATTACATGAAATAAGTCAGTCACAAAAAGACAAATACTTCCATATGATTCCATTTATATGAGGTACCTAGAGTTGTCAAATTCATAGAAATGGAAAGTAGAATGATGGTTGCCAGGGGCTGGGGAGAAGGAGAAATGGGGAATTGTTATTTAAGGTGTATAGGGTTTCAATTTTGCACAATGAAAGAGTTCTGTGGATCGGGTGGTGGTGATGATAGCACAACAATGTGAATGTACTTAATGTTACTGAACTGTATGCTTAAAAATGCTTAAGATGGTAAACTTTTTTTATGTATATTTGAGCACAATTTAAAATAATAATAAAAAAGAAAAGATACAACTATTATGTACCCATAACTTAAAATAAAAAGATGTTTAAAAAAGAGAAAAAAAACAGAAAAAAAGAAAGTAAATAAATTATAATCCTGAAAAATTTGATTTAGCTTCTGAATCAATATATAGAATAATGTACAAATTAAAGTAAGCTTCTTTTTTGACTATAATAACTAGTGTATATAATTATACTCTTCATGGGGCATTTTATGTAGGTAAACTCTCCAGATTATTTGGCTTTTTAAAAATTGTATAGAATATGTATGCCAAATCTCAACCCTGGATGCACAGTAAAATCACCTAGAGAGCTTTTAAAAAATAATCATTCTTTCGCCCTATAGTAGATGCCTGACATAGAGACTTTAAAAACATTCCCAGGTGATTGTAATGTATGGCCAGAATTAAAAAACACTGCCCTAGGTTCTCCACCATTGAATTATCTTTATTAGCCTATGATCATTTGGTTTATTCTTGGCACTAACAACATGATGTAGTCTGTCATACTCTGTTTTGTGTTGCTGTAACAGAACACCTGTGACTTGTGTAATTTTTAAACAATAGAAGTTTATTTGGCTCATGCTTCTGGAGACTGGGAAGTCCAAGAGCATGGCACCAGCATCTGGTGAGGGCCTTCATGCTGTATCATCCCATGGCAGGAGGCAAAAGGGCAAGAGAATGTGAGACCAAGAAAGTGATGTGGCCAAACTCACTTTTATAACAAACCCACCCTCACAATAACTAATTCATTCCCATGATAATGACATTAATCCATTCATGAAGGGCGAGCCTTCATGACCTAATCACCTCTTATTAGCCTCACCTCCCAACACTGTTGCATCGGGGATTAAGTTTTAACATATGAATTTGGGGAGACACATTCAAACCATAGCGTAGCCCCACTAATTAGCTAGCTTTTCATAATAAAGAATTCAATATTGGCAAGCCCCACCAAGAAAATCCTACAGATAAGTGCTATAGGTTTTTAGGTAAATTGAAAACAGTTCATAACAGGATTCAATAGCACATTTATCAGATTTGCTGTCAGTCTAGAACAAGATGAGCCAGTGATACATTTGATGTTCAAATGCAGTTAATTCTTAAGAAAGCCATTCAAATACTCTTAAGAAAACACAACAGTGAACTGAAAGCCTCACCTGAAGGTTCCTATAAAGAGAGATCAAAGTAAAGACAACAGAAAACTATTGCAAAATATTTATTATGTGATTGTTCTTATGGGAGACTCCTCAACTAGGTGACAGCCATTTTACCAGAGATTCAGGTTCATTATTTCCTTTGGGCATTAAGTGATTGAGCTCTAAATTTCCAACCCTGAGTTCTCCACAAAGCCCCATTCTTTCTTCATATTGCTTCACACATGCTCAAAGTCCTAGCACCACACTAAAATCATGTTTTTCCTCTTCTGTGAGGGCCATAGAAATGGACTCCATTTGAAGTCTTGGTCCCGTGCCCTACACATTGTTGTCAGAATTATCTTGGCAAAATATAATGTAGGTATTTGTTTTCATGCTCACAAGATCTCAGCAAACCATAGGTGAGTGAAGGAGAGTCATGTACTTCACTCAGATTAATAACTTAATTTGGTTTTCTTAGAATTCTACATACTAGGCTTATCACCAATGATTTCACTGTGGATTGCTGAGATTCAGCTGCTGCAGGTTGGGTCCAATGTCTGGTGTGCTGGTCCCTCATCCTCCTTGGACTGGCATGATCTTCTCATGGTGATGGATGGACAGGACACAGGAAGGACATAGGGACACTTGCATTGACTTTTAAGGTGTAGGCTTGGAGTCAGCACATTGTCACTTTGGGTTACGTTCCATTGTCCAAAGATAGTCATGTGACTAAGCCCAACATCAGTGGAGCAAAGAAGAACACTCCTTCCATGGATGTCATGAGTAAATACATATTTGCTGAATAATAATTTAATATACTCACAAGAGAGAAGAGAATAATTTTTTTCATAATCAATAACATCAATATTATTAATTAGTCATTATTTTATGTGAAATAAAATGCAGGCTTTACATTGCCAGGGTGAAGTTTAATATAGGATTTGGATCTATATGCTTTACTTTTTGAGATTTTTTTATGACTCCAGTTAAACAGAGATTAAATCCATTTGCTGCTAGAAAGAAATATCTGAAAGCTGAGTCTGCCCTTTCTGTGGCCATTTTTCAAAGCTGGAAATTATTCCATTATGTGTCCTTTGAGTTCCTTCCTCTACCTCCATCATCCCTGATAGTGGCTAAGCTCTCCCAGGAGTGTACACAAACAGGACCAAATGTCAGTCAGTACTGTCTTGGTAGAAAGAACAGGGGCTTTGGAACAGGTAACATGCTGGGTTCACCACAACTGGCTCTGAACTTGAGCAAGTCATATAAACTTACAAGTCTACAGTTTGTCTAGTAAAACTTTCCTGAACTGACTAATGGGTTGCTGTGTTGATTAAATGAGATACTATATAAAAAATACAATTTAAAATATGAATCAGAAAATAGATATCCTTATTCATATAGTCACAATCACATGTCACTTAAAGGTGGGGATGTCTTCTGAGAAATATGTCTCTTGGTGATTTTGTTGCTGTGCAAACATCATAGAGTGTACTTATACAAACCTAGCTCAAACAGCCTTCTACACACCCAGCTATATGGTATGGTCTGTTGTTCCGAGGCTGCAAATCTGTACAGCATGTTACTATACTGCATACTGTGGGCAATTGTAGCACAGTGGTATTTGTGTATCTAAACATATTTAAACGTATAAAAGGTACAGTAAAAATACCGTATAAAAGATACAAAATGCTGTACCTGTATAGGGCACTAACTGTGAAAAGCAGTTACGGAACTGGAAGTTGCTCTGGGTGAGTCAATGAGTGGAAAGTGAATTTGAAAGCCTAGGATCTTACTGTAGAATTACTATATAATGTCTTAGGCCTTCACTGCAGACTTTATAAACACTGTACACTTAGGCTACATTGTACACTCAGGCTGCACTAAATTTATAAAAAAAAAATTTTTCTTTCTTCAGTAATAACTTTAGCTTACTATGACTTACTTTATAATTTTTTTAACTTTTCAACTCTTTTGTAATATTACTTAGCTTAAAACGTAAACACATCATACAACTGTACAAAAATATTTTCATTCCTTATATGCTTATTATATAAGCTTTTTTCTATTTTTATTTTTTAAACTCTTTTGTTAAAACCAGAGACTCAAACATGCACATTAACCTGGACCTACACAAGGTCAGGAGCATCAATATCACTGTCTTCCACCTCCACATCTTGTCTCACTGGTGGTCTTTAGGAGAAATAACATGCAGGGAGCTGTCACCTCCCATGATAATAATGCTTTCCTCTGGAATGTTCCTGAAGGACCTGCCTGAGGCTGTTTCACAGTTAACTTTTTTTCATAAGTAGAAGGAGTACACTCTAAAATAACAATGAAAAATATAGTTTAGTAAATACATAAACCAGTAACATAGTTGTTTATTATCATTATCAAATCTATTATATACTGTACATATTTGTATGTGCTATACTTTTATATGATTGGCAGTGCAGTAGGTTTGTTTGCACCAGCATCGCCACAAACACGGAAGCATTGCTTTGTGCAACGACGTTATGGTGGTTATGACATCACTAGGCAACAGGAACTTGTAAGCTCCATTATAATCATTTGAAGATATGCGGTCTGTTGTTGACCAAAAGATCTTCATGCAGTTACGAAATTACATGACTATAATTTGTCTAGACTACAGTTTCTATTGATTCTCATTCTTTTCCACTACCTTTAATTACTTAATTTAATTTATCTTTAGTTAGTAGCCAGGTACCACTGAGAGTAGAGCAAAAATTTCATTTAGAAATAAATGGCGAATAGCATTCATGTGTTAGTTAACTGTCCTTAGAGACCACCAACTGAAATAGGTTATAATAAAGATGATCAATTAGCTAATTATTTAAATTAGTTTTAATAATTTAGGATACCATAATTGTTTCAAAATTTCCTTTTCATAATACCATCTACTAGATATTGACCTCAAAGGAGACAACTTATTGAGGCAAATAATTTTTTCTCATTTTTATGATATGTGATAATTATCTCAATAAATATCTCAAGACTTACTAAAATTTAATCAAGTAGCACTGTTAAAGTACTTAAGAATTGTTAGAATTCATTTCATTTTATATGTTAATGATTTCCTGAATAAGAAAAGAAATAAATGACTGATGCATACTTCCTGGATATTCTTTTCATCTCAAATTTTGATCCCTAGCAATTTTACTTAATAACATCTCTATGAAACACTGTGATTTCATGTCATTGTTAGTCTTGACAAGTTTAAGAAGAGTTAATCCCAGATTTATTTTTAAATGAGATGCATGTTTCTGAAGTAAATCAGCAAATTTAGGCAAGTATATTTGGAAAGACTTTATTCCTAGGGTTATGTTCTTTACAGCTAGATTTATTTAACCGTAGAATGCTTGCAGTTAACTGGAAAATGCTGGGACTGTGTTTATGTGCTCACAACTCTCAGATACATAAATTAATCATTCTGAGAAAAATAGCAATTACTGAAAATGGGCATGACTATAATAAAACCTATCAGTAGTTGTTTAAAATCCATCTTTCTTACATCATACTATACTAGTGTATTATAAACACAAATATAAAATACAAATGCAAATAAATATAAACTTCCTCCAAAATTTTTTCTTTAGTCTGAAATGCACAGACTCTTGCAAAATTCATAAATTGGTATGTAAACATCTTTAATAATCCTTGAGTCGAGACAATCTCCAAACATCGAAGTGGAAATAATGACAGCAGGTCATAGAACACCACACTGTAAGAGGCCCCAAACTAGTTGCTGCACAACAGACTTCATTTCACCTTTCCTTAAGTGATGAAAACAGTCCTACTTTTAATGAAAAATGCTCAAGCCCCTGAGAAACCCGGGGGACATGAGACATGGGGGCAGCGGGGGCAGGGATGAAGGCAAAAGGATTTGAATTGCAAGTAGTAGCATATGGAACATCCATTGGCGATGTGTTTGAATTCTTTAACTGTCCGTGGTCTTTGCAATGTGACTCTATAACTCCTCCCCTCAGAGGGCGGTGGCATCTATTTCCCCACTTTCTGAATCTGAGCTGGCCTTTGGACTTGGTTAGGCCAATAGGACGTGTTAGCAGGACAAGCCTGCATCTGGTTCTCAAGGGACCTGGCACTTCCACTCACTCTCTGTTGGAGTCCTGCCAGCACCTTGGGAACAAGCCCCAACCAGACTGCTAGAGGATGTAAGCACACAAAGAGCAGAGCCCAACTGTCCCAGCCAAGGCCACCCTAGGCCAGCCTATAGCCCCCATCCCCAAAACATGGGAGAGAGCCCTTCGAAGTTAGCAGAGCTGCCTACCTGACCCTATACTTTTTTGTATTAATGCAAATGAAAAAAATAGCAGATAAAAGAGACAATAGTGTGTAGAACATACAGGTTGAAGTTCAAGAAGTCAGGCTGTGTGTGGTTGTGGCTTGAGTGGTATGGAATACTACTCAGCCATGAAGAAGGATGACCTAATACCATTTGCAACAATATGGATGGAACTGGAGACAATTATCCTAAGTGAAGTATCCAAAGAACAGAAAAACAAATACCACATGTGCTCACTATTAAATTGGAACTACCCGATGCGCACACGTGTGCAGCGAGGGAAGTATAACACAATGGAAATCAATTCGGGGGAGGGGGGTGGAGGGGATTGGGCAAACACCTACCTAACGGGTACAATGGGCAGTATCTGGGTGACGGGCACATTTATAACCCTGATTCAAGTATTACAAAAGCAATTCTTATAACCAAAATCATTTGTACCCCCATACTACTTTGAAATAAAAAAAGAAAAAAA
>CAUYSK010098732.1:0-42369 GCA_963575035.1 Avahi laniger
AAAAAAAAAAAAAAAAATAGGGATAATAATGGTACCTACTTTATGGAGTTGTCATAAGGATTAAATAGGATAATTCACTTCAAGTGTTTAGTATAATACAAGGCCTAGAACATTATAAATGAAACAGTAAATGGAAGATATTATTACCATTATTATTTTTATTATTTTTATTTTAAAGACTGTTCTGGGGTAGAAATACACAATAACATTGCTTTAGCAATTGCAGAGGGTAATTTTTTTGTACCTTTACTCTGTGATTTGGGGACTCTCTAAATGTAGCTAGACAGTCACCCTGGAAAGCAATAGCTTTTGGAGGGCTCTTTCCTGTCCGTTTGGGGAAACCGTCCTCTAGGTCTCTGGTTAAGCACCATTTCCTCCAGAACCCTTGGACCAGGGTAGGTTACCCCCTTTTCTTTCATAGCTCTACCACAATTGTAACTAGGCAGCTATTTGTGTCATTATTTGTCTAATTTATCGATTGTATGATTTTCAAAAAGTTAAAAATATGATATTCACCCACCTGCATAGTGAGCACATGCCGCAGATTTATCTAACTCGGGAAACTGGCAGCATGATCGGGCTGGTTCAAAGAGCATTTGTCAGTTGTGGAAGGTATGTTTCAGCGGGTTTGCTACATGACAGACGAAATGGGTTAATGTTCTATAGGCAATAAAACTATAACCTTTGGCGTTGTCTTTTGTACTTAGACAAAAATCACTGGCTTTCCATTAGCCAAAAATCTACAGATTAATATATTACTTCACAGAGGCTCTGTCCTAGTCATTGATAAATAATAAATCAAATGAAGGTACCTTCTGCTAGATAATGAAATAATCCCTGGAGTAGGGGTACGGGCTATTAAGTAAAGCTTTGGTATTTTGTTCATTTTTCCTAATAAATGTCTATTTTCTACAGTAAAATATAAGCACCATGGTGTTGGGGTCTGTGTGCTCTTATACTCCCAAGCCTTGCGTGGTGCCTGGCATGGTTGTCTAAACCGAGCTCTCTGGGTTTGGGGTGAGGTCTCTGATGTCTTTGTTGCAATGTCTTATTGGCTACATTTCTGGGGTGTGCCTTGCCCTCCTTTTTGGAGCCAATCTCTGCTGCCAAGTTTGTTCTCTTCACTTACAATTCAATTTTTGTATTTAGGTTCAAAAGTGAAATTGAGCTATCATTTAATTTTTTGTTGGTGCCTTTAGGTTTTATGATCAAAACCACATTTACCTCATAAAAATAAATTGAGTTTCAAGCTGTTCTCTATATTTTAAAATAGTTTGGTAAATACAACGGAGTAAATTATTTTTTGGAAATTTAAGAAAATGTTTTAGTGACTCCATTAGCATCATTTTTTGGGGAAGACATAAATTTATAACTGTTTCTACTTCTGAGATTGGTTTATTGGTCTATTGATATCCTCTATTTTGTTAAGGCTCAATTTATTATTTCATACCTCAGCAGTTATCCATAGAGTATTGATAATGATAATTGTTAATACATAGGTTAAAATATTATCCCTACTTTAAAATAATTGTTTCTATTTGTTCCCAGTATCTTTTGTCTCACCCTGCATTTTACTATTTTTAATAAATTTGCTAATTCTCCCTTTTTTTGTTAATTGGGACATGTCATGAACTTTATTAATTTTTATAGAGCCAACTATGTATTTGATTTATCAACTCAATTCTTTAATCTTTTCATTTTGTTCATTTATGTTAGTTTTATTATTTTCATTTTACTGTTTTTTTTGGCTTTCACTTTGGACTCATCTTAACAGGTAAAAGCTTTGCTTTTACAGTTTTTTTTTTCTTCCTTACTAATCTAGAAAAATAAATGATCTTCCAAGCACTGCTTTGGGAGTACTCCATTAATTTTAAACATAAATATCATTTTGAAATAGTCTATTGTATAGGAAAATTTTTTCCTGATGTAGGAAGTATTTAAGCACTTAACATTTTTATGTGATGTGGAGCTTTCACATTCTGCATGCGTTTAAACACTCTGGTTCACTGAGATATGATCTATATACAATAAAGTTTACCCCTTTTAACCATAGAGTTTAATGAGCTTTGACAAATATACACAATTGTGTGACAAGCATTGCAATCAAGATGTAGAACATTTCTGTCTCTCCGTGAAGTCCTCCCGGCCCCTTCGCAGTCAGTTCTGGCTCCTGGCAACCACTGATCTGTTTTCTGTCCCTATAGTTTTCCCATTTATGGAATGACATATAAATGCAATCATACAGCATGTAGTCACTTGTGTCTGCCTTTTGCTCAGAATCATATCTTTTAGATGCATCCATGTATCACATATATCAGCAGAATGCTCTTTTTTGTTGCTGAGTAGTACTCCACTGTGTGGATGTACCAGAGTTTGCTTATCCATTCAGCAGTTAGCGGACATTTGGGCTTTCAGTTTTTGGCTTTTATAAATAAAGCTGATATAAATCTTGATTGTACTTTTAATTTCTAATTTTATTCCTTTTAATATTGTGGAATATTAGACATTCTGACTTCTTTTTGTCTTTATAATATGATGAACTTTTATGAGATCCTTATGATCTTAAAAATAAAGTGTATTCTATTCTACCTTTTGCATCTCTCCATTGTTTATCTGATTGATGCTATTAATCAACTGTAATTTCTTATATTAATATGTTATTTATTGATTATTCACATTCTGATTATTTCATATTGAGAAGCAACATAATGCAGTGGTTAAGAGCTTGGACTATGGAGCTAGACAGACTTGAGTCTAAGCCACAACTTTACCTCCTATGAGCCGAATTTTCTTGGCAAAGGCATTTAATTCTTTAAGTCTCAGTTTCCTAATCTGTAAAATGGGGAGAAAGATAATAACAACATCTACCCCATGGAGTTGTGAGGATTACTTGAGATAATATGTGTAAAGTGCTCAACACAGTACCAGGCGGATAGAAAAATCTCAAAAACTTGTATATTTTACTATTTTTATAGTGGAATAGTTAGGTCTCTAATTTCAATTTATTTCTTCCTATTTTCTCTTAAATTTCTGGCATTTGTTTAACTGTGTATGTTATGTTCAGCTGTTGTTTGGGACATAAATTCAGAATTGTTGGATTTTTGTTCTTTAATCTACAGTTTAGTACTTTCATTTGAAGATTATTTCATTTCTCAATACTTTTTACTATGATTTTTTTTTCTTTTTTTTTTCTGAGACAGACAGTCTCTCTCTGTTGCCTGAGCTAGAGTGTCATGGCATCAGCCTAGCTCTCTGCAACCTCAAACTCCTGGGCTCAAGCGATCCTCCTTCCTCAGCCTCCCATTTAGCTAGGACTATAGGTGCATGCCACCATTCCCAGCTAATTTTTTCTATTTTTAGTTGCCCAAATAATTTTTTTTTCTGTTTTTTAGTAGAGACGGGTTCTTACTCTTGCTCAGGCTGGTCTCAAACTCCTGGCCTTAAGGAATCCTCCCGCCTTGGCCTCCCAGAGTGCTAGGATTACAGGCATGAGCCACCATGCCTGGCCTCTACCATGATTCTGATGATAACCGTTAGATATCGTGTAGGACTATGATTATTATTTTTATGACTGTTACCATTATGCTTTTGTACATCTACTTGTATAATATTCTCACAGGGTTGGGGGCCCTTAATCAAATGCCTGCGAGGGCCCCGCAGTCAGCATAAGTGTGAGAAGTAGGTCAGCTGCGGGCCCTGGTTCCCAGCGCACCTACTGACTTGTTGCATTGCCTTTTACAACAGCACGTGCGCCATCTGCACTCTGCATTTGCCACAGCTTGCCGATCTCTGCACTTGCTCTAAGTTTTATCTGTAAATTTAAAAAAATTTGTTTTACTTATGTCTGTTTCAGCCAGCTAATTGTGGTATTTATTATTTCATACAGGCCACACTTTATGTGGGAGTATTATTGTTTATTGTTATAATTAATCCATTTGTAGTATCTACCAACTGTCATGAAGTTTAGCTTAACTGTTGTGTTTGGTTTTACTCCTACTTTGTGTTTTCTGTAGTGCATTTTCTTTAAAATATCTATTCTTTAACATTTAAAAATTTCACAAATAATACAAGGGTATATTATTATTGTAAGAGATTCTGTATAGAAACTGTACAAAGCACAGAGTATGACATGGAAGGACCTCTTTCATATCCTTCCCAAGGGAAAAATCACTGTCAACAGTCTGCAGTGTATTTATGCTGCTTTTTTTCTATACATTTTTAATACATTTCTATACACAACTATAGCTCCATGTATTAATATAAATACCTTTAAAAAATAAATGATATATTCTACCTATTGTTCTATGATGTCCTTTTAAAAATGCTTAAAATTATGTCTTATGTTGGCATACAACTCATGCTCTTTAGAAGATGTGCAGTATTTCATAACATAAATGTTTCAAAATTTATTTTTCTTAAGTGAGAATTTACATTGTTCCCAATTTTCTGGTATTACAAATCATGATACAATAGACTGCCTCATGCTTGCCTCTTTGTACAAAAAGAACAGGAACCTGCAAGTGGAATGCTTGGTCCAGTGGTGTGCACACTTAAGCTCATTAGTATATACTTCCGGATTACTTTTCAGGAAGGCCCACTCCATTGGCATAACCACCAACAGTGCAGTAAAGTACGTATTTCCCATGCAGTCCTAAAATATATTTTTGATCATTATGATTTTGCCAACCTGATGGGTAAAAAATGGTATATTTTCATTGCTTTAGTTTCTAGTCCCCTAAATATTAGTTGATCATTTTATTTGTTGAATGGCTATTTTGGGGTTTAAATTATATACCTTTTTCTTAAAAATTTTTAAGGGTAATTTACAATAGGAAAAAGCATAGATCATAAGTTTATCATGTGGTAAATTTTTATAACTAAACACACTCCTGTAACTATCACCTAGATGAAGAGACAAAATATTATCAGTGTCTGGTTTGTGTACCTTTCCAGTCAGCACCCCCTTCAAGCATTGCTCTTTTTGTACTTTATATAGATAAAATTGTACAAGGTATACCCTATAGTATCTGGCTTCTTTTTCTTCCTTCTTTTCTTTTCTTTTTTTTAGAAGCGGGAGGGGAGAATCTGGCTTCCTTTTCTTAACATTATGTTTGAGAGATTCCTCCACGTCATTGCTTGTAGTTGTAAACCATTCTGCTCATTGCTGTCTAGTATTCCACTGTATGTACCGCAATTTCCTTACCTCTTCTATTGTAGATGGACATTTGTGCGATGTCCAGGTTTTGGCTATTATGACCACTGCTGCTATAAACCTCAATGCGTAAGTTTTTGGGTGAACCGAATTTTTATTTCTTATGGGTAAATACTTAGGAGTGAGATTGGTGGGACATTTGTTTTCATTTTATTTTTATTTTTTTAAAAAATTTTTATGATCTTTTAAATTTTTTAGCGTGCGCCGCAGCTCCCCCGAGCTTGGAGCCAGGGAAGACGTCGCGGCGCAAGGGTCATTTGTTAAGTGTACATTTAACTTTATAAGAAACCGTCAAACTGCTTTCCAAAGTGTCTTTCCCATTTTGCATTCCTGTCTTCACTTTAGGAGAGTTCTAGTTAGTTGTTTGCATCTGTTCAACATTTGGTATCATTAGTATTTTTTATTTTGTCCACTCTAACAAGTGTGTGGTGGTATATTGTGAATTTAATTCATCTCTCTCTAATGCCTAATGATGTAGAATGTCTTTTCATGTGCCTCTTTGTCTTCTGCATATCCTATTTAGTAAAGTGTTAAATAATTTGCCCATTTGAAAAAGTCGGTTGTTTTGTTTCTTACTGTTGATTTTTGAGAATTCTTTATATAATCAGGATATAAATCCTTTGTCAGATACATGATTTGCAAATATTTTCTCCCAGCCTGAAGCTTGTCAGTTTCTCACCCATCTGAACATTGAAGTTTCTTTGGCCTGCAAGAGTTTTAAATTCTTATACAGACAAATTTGTTAGTCTGTTCTTTAAGAGTTCTATTTTTAGTGTATTGCTTAAGGAGGATGACTCAAGGTTATATACACCTCTTTTTCTGGTTTTTTTTACCGTGTAAAAACAACAGTAAAATACATCAACACACGCGTTACATTATACATTTACCTATTAAATATCTGCTTCCTTCTCTCAAATAACTGAAAAAACTTCAAATGCCTTTACTTTCCCTGCTCTCCTCCTTTCCTCATAATCCCTCATGTTGTGAGATAATTCCAGATTGTTGTTATTCTGCATCATTTGTTAGGTTAATTCTTTGTTCTAGTTCTCATTTTCCTCTAGGCATGTTGTCTAGACATTTTTTCAGAGAGGGCTCATGAGTGGCAAACTTTCTGAATCTTTGCAATGAGCATCTCTGAACGGGAACAGCTGCCCTAGATGGGTGGTTTGTTAGCTTGTGTGTTAAAATCATCTGGAAAGTGTGTTAAAATACAGCTTTCTGGGGCCCACTCCAGAGTTTCAGATTCAGTAGGCCTGGGGAAGGACCCAGTAATTTACATTTCTGGCCAGTTTTCAGGTGATATTGATGGTGAGAGTCTGGGGACCACAGTTTGAGAACCACTGCCCAAGAATTTTCAACAGCTATGATAATGAGCTCTGTGTTAACAGTACTCAGTGGCTAGTTGTACGTTAAAATCATAATGGAAACTGTAAAAACATACTGTTGTCTGGGTCTCACTGTGGGTAAACATAGCGGAAACTCTGTGGGAGGACCCTGGGCATCTTTTGTTTGTAAAATTTCCCTAGGTGATTCTTAAGCACAATGAGGTTTAAGAAACACTCTAGATCTTTGCTACTCAAAGCGTGGTGCTTGGACTGGCAACACGGGCACTACCATCACTTGGAAGCTTGTTAGAAATGCAGACTCTCAGGCCTCACCTTCGACCTACTGAATTTGCATTTTAACAAGATGTGTGGGCACATTCAAGTTTGAGAGGCACTGCTCTAAGGAACCCCTCTTCATCTCGTGTGCTCTTAGAAAGATTTTTCTAATACTGAGGTGCACATTCTTTATCTGGAGGCCTTTTGACTTATTCAGCCTCAAGTCCTGAGCACCTAGTATAGTGCTATTTTTTTTGATATATGGAGGTATTCAATAAATATTTTTGAATGAATGGATTTTCCTGTGGGTGTTATCTGCGAAGTACATACACACTTTCCTTCTTCCCACCACCTGCTATGCCTTGGTCTACCTCAGGTAACAGAGACCTCACATTGTCATATTACTTTAATTACCCCCAAATCCCACACCATTAAAAAAAAATCTCATGGGTAGGAATCATTTTAGACATTCTTAATGTTTCAAGAAAAAGCAATCTGGACACTCCAGGCTCCATTCTTCTAGAATATATTGCTACCCAAAGGTTTGCTCTGTGGGCCAAGGCTTTGGTTTCATCTGCTCTCACATAATAGAAGTTAGTACTCTTTTCAGAATTTGCATCACCATGGTTACTGGCACTGAGTGGCTTCCCTTAGAATCTCAAGAACATTTCTCTAATTGTGTTTTCTGGTAATGTGCAGAAATTAAAACAAAAATCAAAGAAGCCTTTTACTCAGCACTGTTCATTCACCCTGGTAGAGATGTTTCACCTTTAGAAAAATTTTAACTCTTCTGTGAAATGGTCAGTTTGAACGACTTTGAGAATTAGAAAATCTTAGGAGGTTTCTAGAAGTAGAGCATGGTGGGCAGAATAATGCCCCCCAAAGTCCCAATTAGCCTTAATTATTCTACATCCTAATCTTCTCCACTCCTCCAACATGTGAATGTGTCACCTTATCTGGCAAAGGGTCTTTGCAGATGTGATTAAGGTTAAAGACCCTGAGATGGGAAGATTATCCTGGATTATCTCACTGGGCCCAATGTAATCACATGAGTTCTTAAAAGCTGAGAATCTTTTCTGGCCACAGTGAACCAGAGAGATGGCAGTGTGAGAAGAACTTGGCCCTCAGGGAATGGAGAAAGGGGGCCAGGAGCTAAGAAGTGTGCGTGGTCTTTAGAAGGCAGAAAAGGCCAGGAAACAGACTGTCCTAGAGCCTCCAGGAGGCATGGCCCTGCTGATGCTTTGATTTTAGCCCAGTGAGATCTGTGTTGGATTTTGACCTACAGAACTATAAGACAACACATTTGTATTGTTTAAGCCCCAAAATTTGTGGGCATTTGTTACAGCATAAATAGGAAACTAATACAGAGAGCAAGACGCCTTTTTGTTTCTATGTATGTTTGGAGGTAATGACCAGATTACAAACACCCAGTAAAGAATCTGTTTCATTACATTCTTCTGCATCATATAAATCTTCCCAGTGATCAGAAAATGCTTTTATCTTTTGGTATAAACTCTGTTTCTAAACTTTATTTCTTTCCCCTCCCCTGATGTGAAGTAAACTTCGGAGGATCCAGTCTAGGGATAGAAGGATAGTGAATATAGCAAGTAGTGACGGAATTTGAAGAGTATAGATGTGGTCTCCTGCTCCAAAATACCTACCCCCATCCCAGGTATGGAATCCCATTATTAGAGACCCAGGACTGCATATTCTTCACTTTTCAAGAGTTTCCCCCTATTACAAGCACTTATACCTCCAGAGAGGGAACTGTTATAAGCCCTTCTAGAAGAATTTGAATACTTTACCTCTACATGTGGGACAGATACAAGTTAGATTATATGGGAAAGGTGAAGCGAGGAACAACTTTACTGTCATCATGCTTTTGTTAAGAACTATTTATCTGAGAAAAGGCCTTGTCAAGGAAGTTTAAATCAGATGCTAAAGGAAAAATATTATTTGTTTGTTTACTGCCTGCTCTGTGCCAGGTGTTTTATTTAGGCTACTTCATTTGATCTTTCAATAGCTGTGTAAAGTGTCAGGTGAGGGATTTTATTTTACCCTGTTTACATACTAATAATTTAACCTGTTCATGTTCAAAATGTATTTTCAGGTGAGTATTAACCTCTTACTTCTGATGCTAGTAGAAGACATGAGACTCCTAGGTCAGAGACAAAGGACTTTATTACTCACTGTCACAGCAAAGAGCATCAGCATCAGCATTAACATCAGTGCCCTTTGCTACCAAGATTTGGAGGCACAAGCTGGCACAGGTTCAGATGGATATTATGCCTGCTGTGGGCTTATGTCATAGCTAAGGAACCCTGAGCTAGAGGAATCTACCACTTTTATAGCAAGTAGTAAGTAATCGTGTTCTTTGTTTTAGAGGCGGAGACATTATCTCTCAAGCTTGCCCACTACAAGCACAGCTTTGAGAAATGTCCTGTGTAAAGAAGAGACAGGGCCTTGCCTTTTTGGCATACCCTCCAAGCCATGCATGAGTTTGAGAGATCCATGAAGAGAACTGTCTCCCCCAACACAAAATAGGTACTAGTATTCCCATCTCACAAACAAGAAAATTGAGGTAAAAGAAAGTTAAACAACTTGTCCAGGGACACAGGAGGTCTTGAGGCCAGGATTCAAATCCATATCTATGTTCTGAAGCCCATGATCTTTCTACCATATGCTGCTGTCCACCGGGAGGGCTGTTGGAAAAATAATTATACCACATTGGTCTTTAGCTATGAATTAGTAAGATGACAAACGCAAATTTGACACTAAAAAAGTTACCAGAAGGTATTGAGATTTCTGATGGACATGCAAAGATAGTCATACAAATATTACTAAAAACTGTCCATGTATCTGGCTCTGTGGTAGGAGTGGATGGAGAACATAAAGAGAAAAGAGGAAAAAAAATTAAGAATATGCTGGTAAGTGAAATGTCTCAGTGCCACTTAACAGTATTCTAAATTTCCCAATTCAAAACTTGAGAGCCTGTGGAACTTTGGCATTCAGAAAGGTTATTTTTCCTGAAATCCTCATCACTTTAAGTTGAAGTCACTTTAAGTTTAAGTGACTGGAAGTCACTTCAGTCTCTTATATGTGACTTCTTTGGATCTTTTGTTTCATCGAAGAGTAATATGGGCAGCATCAGTGGGAATTTGACTTTGTATTAAGGAAGAAGATACATTTGATTAGGAAAACTAAGTCTCTTTTTTTAAGTCCAAATGTTTAAAGACACTTGGAATAAATTTTAATGTGATTCATTGGAAGAATTCTTTCAATTTGAACTCTCTGCTCATACAAAAGGACAAATTCATTAAGTTCTTAAATGTCTCCAAGGAACATGGTGCTAACTGAGGGCTAAACTGTGGCACTTTCGTGTTTCTCATAAAAGGTGAGAATGAAAAAAATGTTTTGACTTTTTTGACATTACTTATCTAAACACATTACTTATCAAAAACAATTATGGTTGTAGACCTGAAAACAGAGACATTCTCAGCTTCCAGAAAGCCTAGGGAAAATATTTCTTTCACCTGCCCCATTCCTGACTTTTCTATGGATCTAGTCTTGTGATTTTTATATTCCTTATGGATTAACTCCTGGAGATTTTTGTCTGGAATCAAGTCTGCTCTGAAAGTTGAAAATGCGATGAATATGCTTGTTACTCATACAAAAATGTCTGGAAGGGTGTCTGTCCACTCAGATGTTAACTGTGGCTGTGTTGGGCCATGGGATCACAGGCAGTTCTTTTGCATTCTCACCTGAGGTTGGGTTACTTCAGGTGGACAAGGAATTCTCTCCTTGCCCCTGGCTCTCCAATTTGCAATCGCTTTGCCCTTGAATTGTTGCCTCCTTTTTTCCTCTGAACAGCACATACACAATTCTTCCTTAGTGATGGCGGGGAGGTGTTTGATGATGAAAGAAGAAGGGGGAGATTGGCATGCAAAAGCAATTGAGGGTGCCAGCCTGGCCAGGCAATTTCCCCCTGTGCTTCTTTAGGTGTTTGTAGGATTAGGATCGTCGGTTCTTTTGCCCTGCTGGAATTTTCTTTTTGTTAATTCATTCAACAATTATTTACTGAGTGATGTTATATGCTAGGCATATCCTGGACATGGGGAGTATAACAGTAAACAAAGAAAATTTCCTTCTTTTATGGAATTTACATTCTAATAGATAATTAAAAAATAAAAAAATTAAAATATAACATGTCAGGTCATAATATGTGGTGCGAAGAAAAATAGACTGGGGCCAAGCAGTTGGAGAGTGAAGGAAGATGAAGGTGAAGGGAGGCATTTTTTAATGGGTAAAGGGGGAAATCCTCTCCGATATTTGAGTGGAGACCCAAAGGAAGGGAGGGAAGGAACTATTCCAGGCAAAGGGAACAGCACACAAAGTTTCGTGAATGTCCTTGGGCTTTCCAAGGAACAGCACAGAGGTCAGTGCAGCTGGGCAGAGTGAGCAGAGAGTGTGGGAGAAGAGGGCAGAGGAGCAGCTGCGCCCCAGGCCATGCACAGCCTTGCAGGCTGCAGTGTGATGACTTGCACGTTTTAGCTGAGTAAGACAGGAAGCAACTGGGAAATTTTAGCAGAGAAATGACTTGAAATAATATATTTTAGAAGACTTATTCTGTCTATAATTTATTTAAAATACTTCACATTTGACAGTGGATTCCAACACTTCATGACCTTTTTTCATTAAGTGTTGAAGAAATATTATACTAATATTGGTATATTTAAGAATTACATTCTTAAATGTGCTACACTATAATAGGAAGTGATGATTTCCATAAGAGAAAATAACCAAATAGAGATTTAGAAAGCCATTTGCCCATATCTCCACGAGGGATACAAATCTCAGTCCCCCTGTACAGGTATATAGGAAATGAAAAGCTTTATTTTCCCATGAATATACTCCCAATATGAGCTCCATTATGCTGGGAATTCCCTCTTATATCTGGGTTTCATATTAGGGGTTAGGATGCATCAGAGCTGTGATTCTCCAAGTGTGGTCCCCAGAGCAGTAACATCAGTGTCACCAGAGAACTTGTTAGAAATGCAGGCCTGCTGAGTCAGGAACTGTGGGGGCAGGGTCTAGGAATTTGTGTGATGACAAGCTTTCTAGATCATTCTAATACATGTTAAAATTTGGGAATAATTTCCTTACGGTGTCAGGTCATGGATGGGGGCAGCTGGTCTATGTGGTTGTTGGTCCACAGTTGATAGAGGCACTGGCTGAGCCTTCTAGTCTTCTTTCTTGATCCATACAGGGTGCAACTTTGCCCCTCATTCCTAACTGCAAGCTCTTTCCACTCTAGTTCTCTGTCTCTCAGATAATTTCTGTGCCATTCTAAGGTACACTATGTATGTGGTGATTCTACTGCTCCTACATCAAATTGAGCTACAGGAAATTTTGTGAAATTATCTAAACTCAGGCTACTTTGGAGTTCTCTCAGCATCATCAAACTACTCTGCCATTTCCTTATTACTTTGAGGCTTGAGGAACTCAAATATCACATGTCCATTTCTCTCATAGCATCTTGCTATCTTCATAGCCTAAGTCCAAGAATGGGAGTCTGACTCCTCTTTGCTTTTGGATTGTCCTAGATGAAACTGAATTCACACATTGGGCTTCTAGAGAGGGCAGTTTCAGGATGTTTTCTTCAGGACCCAGCAGAGTCTGAGCTCATTGTAATTCCCCTCTCCCCTCAATAGTCAAGGGAATGTTTCTTAGTCTCAGGCAAGAAAACTTGTCTTGTTCTAGAAGAATCTCACCTATAGCACAAGCTATCCATCTTCAAGGTAGATGAAGACACCTTGGGGAAAGACTGCAAACAATATCTTCTCTCCTCTGCAAGCAATGTCTTTCTCCCCTCACTGACAGAGCAATTATACTGTTTTAAATTATGAATTGAAAAACGTTATTATGAATGTAATACATCTCCTTTTAAGAAATTTACCTGTATATGTGCCAAACACCTCTCAGGTGGTTCTTATCTGTCTAAAATTTGGGAAGCCCTGAGCTATATCCTCAGTTGTGATAACTCGATCTGCCCACCACTTTTCTCTCACTGGCTACTGAAAAATCTTTCATGGGCCCAATGAGCCATATGCTATGGGTTTGCGTGTGAACTGCGTTATTTAAATACTGTCTACTTTTTTTTTTTTGGCCTCATCAGCTTGCGATGATTAGAGTATGTTACCTGCCATGAAAGGCATTGTAAACATGGATGCAAATGAATGGTTGACACTTTGTATTTGGTTTTGAGTTTATCTGGATGATTAGAAATATGTTTTATGGTAAAGTTTTAAGAATTACCTTTGGAAATAATCAACAGAGTAAACAGACAACCTACATAATGGGAGAAAATATTTGTAAACCGTACATCCAACAAAGGGCTAATATCCAGAATCTACAAAGAACTCAAACAAATCAACAAGAAAAGAACAAATAACCCCATTAAAAAGTGGGCAAAAGATATGAACAGAGTTTTTTCAAAAGAAGATATACAAATGGACAGCATATCAAAAAATGCTCAACGTCGCTAATCATCAAGGAAATGAAAATTAAAACCACAGTGAGATATCATCTTACCCCATCAGAATGGCCATTATAAAAAAAAAATAAAAATACATGTTGGCATGGATGTGGTGAAAAGGGAACTTTTATAGCTTGTTCGTGGGAATGTAAATTAGTACAACTTCTATGGAAAACAGTATGGAGATTCCTGAAAGAACTAATAGTAGACCTACCATTTTATCCAGCAATACCACTACTGGGTATCTACCTAAAGGAATAGCAGTCATTATATCAAAAAGACATCTCTACCTGAATGTTTATCACAGTACAATTCACAATTGCAAAGATGTTGAATTAACCTAAGTGTCCAACAATTGATGAGTGGATGAAGAAAATGTCATATATGTGTATGCACACCCCAGTCCCACACACCATGGAGTACTATATAGCCATAAAAAGGAATGAAATGTCATTTGCAGCAACTTTGATGGAACTGGAAACCATTATCCTAAGTGAAGTATCTCAGAAATGGAAAAACAAATACCACACATTCTCACTAAGAAGTGGGAGCTAAATGATGGTTACACATGGTCGTAAAGTGGTACAAAGGACATTGGAAACTAAGAAAGAGGGAGATTTGGAGAGGGGTGAGGGATAAAGACTTACTTATGGGGTACAATGCACACTACACTGGTGACAGGTGCACTAAAAGCCCTGACTTCAGCATTCTACAATTCATCCACGTAACAGGAACACTTGTACTCCTTAATATTTTGAAATAAAAATTATCAAAAATTACTTTTGGAATGAAACCAGAAATTTTAAAATATTTTAATAAAAAAATTTGTTGACCTCATGAATAAGACTCCAGAATCCTGGAGATACTTGAGTTTGAGTTAAGAATGTATGTTCTTTGAATCTCTGGGGTCGGTAGCTTTATTTTTATATGCCATGGACACCACACTCTTTGGAATTATGGTGCTTCCTGCTCCCACAAGCCGTGCCCCAGTATCCCTGTCTGTGTCAGATGTTTTTGTGCATTTTTTTCAGGGAGAGCATATGGGCTTATTTTTGGAGAGAAAGATGCTTGCACTTGAATGTAAAATGAAAGGATTCCTGCGGATGATAAGACTGATTGCATTTGAAATGTTTTTATGACAAGCTGGATGTCATCAATCCTTGTAAATATGTGACTCGTAATCACTGTTTTGGAGGAAAAAGTTGCACCAGCACATTTTTAGTTTTGCTTGTAATCCATAGTACTTTAAAGTGATCAGAATCTAATTATGCCCACTTTTGATAGACATTCAAAATAGGCCATCTTCTTAGCTCTCAAGCCTTGTGAGGCGCCCACACAGAAGTAGCTGAGGTCTCACAGCAGAATTTCAAAATACAACCCCCTCTGCCCTGATTATTTAGGGCACCAGTCTGTCCATAGTGTACTTTTCATTCCCCAGATGCCTTTTTGTGATGAACAACCATGATGTTGAATAAAAGCATTCTGAAATGTAGAAGAGGGATTAATTCCTTGCAGAACATTTTTTTAAAAGTTCTGTTCTTCTCTAATCTGTGAATTGTTGGAGGAGCCTCTCAAACTGCCTGCTGGCTGTGTTTTTTGGCTGTATCATTACTTAGCCAAGCTGATTAAGACTAATTTTGGTCAAAATAAATCAGTGCTTGGGCAAACAACCAATGTGCAGAGTCTCAACTAGAGGCAATTAAATTGAGATTCATTTTATGATGGAGACTCTTAATCACTGATGTGGTTTTCGACATCATTCTGATGAACCAATGGAAAAGTAATGTTCCAGTGTGTCAGACTATCCTGGAATTTATTTCCTATGTTTTTTCTCGCTTTAGGGTTGCTCTTTGATTCTGGCACATCATTCTCTCTGATGATGGTTTCAAATCAGCTTGTCTGACTCATGGCTACAAAGAGGAGGTTTTCTCAGGAGCTAGTAGGATGATTATTAAAAAAAACATGCAGAGACAGATGGTAGACTTTATTTTACTGGCTCATCTGCTTTTTCAGGGAATGATTATATATTCAAAGTAAGTGGCAGCAGAAGTCAAGTCTAACTGAGGTTTTTCTCACATGTTTGCTTGTGGATAACCTAAAATACAGAATCAAGGACAGCTGAAAACCTGAGCAAGTGCAGGGAGCAGGTCCCCAAGGACATGATCATGGTGCAAACTGAGGCTGCCGCAGAACTGAGAGATCATTTGCTTTGAGATTCTGGCCTCCTTAGAACCTTCTTACAATCTCATTGTCAGATGATATTTTAGTCTTTGCTTGAACACCTTGAGTGATGGGAACTATTTCCATTTGTAGACAGTTAACAGTGACACAATTCTCTCTTTTTTTGAGCTGATATTGACTTCTGAGTAGTAGCCCTTCATCCATTCATTAATCCTGGCTATGTTTTTTGGAAGCAACACAGAACAAATTGATTTCCTATTGCACCTGGCAGCTGGCTTGGGTGTGAGCTAGAATGTCATCTCAAGTCATCTACAGGCTAACTGTTCCGAGTTCCTTGGATCATTTTCCGTATGAAATGAGTTGGGTCCTGGCTCATAAACCCATTAAATTAGAGAAACTAGGAAGAGACAGAAATAGTTTAGTTAGTTTAAACTTGCTTAACCCATCTACACAGCACAGACAAATTGAACATTCAATACTAGGCTCATAAAAATAAGAGAAACTTGTTAATTTGATTTCAGAAGATAAAGCAGGAGTAGTGGCAGCAAAGGCCATCTCTCAAAGACCATCCTTCCTGCTCTTGTCCCAGGCAGCATAGGCCCAGCCCTGTCTCCCTGTAGACTGTCGATAATGTGAAGGAGACTTAGTGGCTTTACCTTGGCACTTTAAATAAAGTTGATGCACCCACTTATTACCCCAGACTTGGCTTATAAGTGCAAGAATTTCTAGTTCAGAGGTTTCTAGAACTCTAATGGAGATTTAGGGATCCCTAGAGACAGATTTGCTTTGGAGACTCCGGAATGGCTGAATGTGCAGAACTGTTCAACTGAAGCCTTTTTTTCCCTTTCTCTCTTACACAGAAGAGTTTTATATTCAATATTGTTGATTGGAAAAATAAGTTCTGCAGCTAGAAGACCATTGATTAGCCAGGACTGTCTACCCTTTTCTCTCTTTTCTTCCCATGGGCAGCTCTGGGACATCTTTGTTTTCATCTCCCTGGTTCTGAGGCCATAGATTGTGCCTCACCAGGATTCTGTTGTCCCATCACCTAATGCCCAATATCATGCAGGAAATGCTACAACATGGATGACTCAGGGAAGAGATAGTAACGAGATGGTTAAAACCTGGCAGTTTTTTGGGGAGAGGCCTCAGGTGCAGAGACTTGAGATAATTATACTGCTCTCTGTTTCATGCTGGCTATAATATAACTTATTTCATTTTGTCTCTTCATGTCTTCCACATAGGCACCAAGTCTAATGTGCTTGATATATGCCCTTAGTTATGTATGATTGCATGCAAAATGTATGGTGTTCCTTTGTATTTGTTTGACGTTTGCATAAATAGTGTTGTGTTATAGGTCTTGTTTTGTGTTTTATGTGTCTCAGTATGCAGATCTATTTCAATGCTTTTGATGCTGCACTGGTTTCCACAGTAGGCAGCCCTACACCCAGTATTTGTCTCCTTTTCTCCATCCTGAACTCAGATCCTTGATATTGCAAAGTCTGTGATGCTAGGAGGCCCATGCCTATAGATCTGTGTAAGAATTTAGAGTATGCTCCTGGAATGGCTACAGCAAAGATGGGCTGAACCAGTTTATCCTTTCACTAGCAGGAGATGGGGTCCTCATCCTTTTACATTCTTGTTAACATTTAGTATTTTCTGTCTGCCTAATTTGTGGGGATAAATTGGTATCAGTCTTCATATTTCTGATTACTTGCGAGGTGGGAGATCTTTTAATATACTTGTTAGCCATTTGGGCTTCTTCTACTGTGAATATTCTATTTTACTATGGCATTTTATGCCTTTTTCTTATTGATTTGCAAAACCTAGCTGCATATTCCCGATATTAATCCTGTGATATTTCAGATATTTCCAATCCAATATCTAATCATAAAAAATTTCTAATATATCTGAGTTTGGTTTGCTAATATTTTAAGACTTTTGTTGTCTTCCTTTAACTGTAGGCGAGAGTGAAAATTGGGTAAGAGATGTTTTTATCTTATTGCTTTCCTGTGGAAAATTCCACAAGGACCTATGATTCACTAATGTATCCCCATGTCTAAGTAATGTAGAGATGGGATAAATTAAGTCTTAAGTAAACGTATCTGCCAGATGTCAGCTAGAGCCCTCCCTTCAGAGCTAGATGAAGCTGCTTTGAAAAACTCTTCTCTCAATCCTTTGAAACTAGACAAAGTAACCTCCAGAATTCAATGTATTCTGGGATAGTTGTATTATCAAGATCCCCTTTGTTTTGGAGATCTCCTGTACCGTATCAGCATGATACCTAAATGTTCCTTTTTATTTGTTTCCACAAGAAATTCATCTCCACCATGCATTTGTCAGTAAGTCGATTATGTGAAGTTGAAAGAGTTACGGCATGGTGTCACATCCTGAAACATCAGTGCTCTGTCATCTTGTTCACTTTTCATCACCTCTCCTGCCTTCCAACCTCCACTGCTGTAAATTCTTTGTTTTCCACGATACAGAGCAATTTGGTTCTCCTTAAACTTGACGACATAGACACCCCAAAATGCTTAGCAAACAAAATGTCCTCTTGTTAGACTGACACCTCTAGAAGCCAGCTGGATTGTAAATAGGCCCTGCAAAGAGAAATTAGGCTTTATGTTGTAACACCAATCAGCGGTTTTGCAATGGGCACAACCCAATGAGAGGTGAGGCAGCCTTTCTTTGGGGCATATGTATTTTTTACCTTAGGGTAGGTGAGCCTTTTAGAAAAGTGAAGGGCAAACATTTCCTGAGCAGAGTTGCCTTTTCTCTTTCTTTACTCTGATGCTAAGGCTTTACTCTGGTCTTACTGGTGCAGGTTGTAAAAAGAACATGGATCTTGAAACCCCACGGGCTCTGACAATTGTCAACTGTGCGACCCTGGACAAGTTACTTATTCACACCGAGTCTCCATTGCCTTGTTGTCAAATGAGAATACTAATACTCACTTTTAGGTTTGTTTGGAGGACAGAGGTAATAAAAAGGGTCCGGCATGATTCCTGGCATAGAACAGGTGTTCATTACACGGTGGGCCATTATTACATACTTCAGTGTGACAGTCAAGAACTCTGAGAGGTGGCACAAACACCCAGTACATCCTTTGAGGTAGCTACTGGGACTCTGGAGTAAAAAGTAACTAATAAGTGGGATATTTGTCAAAGTGCTGGGGAAAGTGGAGGTGAATTTTCTGAAATGTTCAACTGGATTTTCACAAGGCAGTTCACTTACCAATGAATGATCCTTGCTGATCTCAGGTCATTTTTTGATATAATTTATTGTGACAAAGACTCTATCTGGCTTGACTTTAGGTAGTGAAAAGAAATCCTAAAAGATCCCTTTAGGGCTAAAAATGCCCATTGGAAAAATCATAAAATCCTTAGAATGCAAATGTCCCTGCATATCTGCAACAAAGAAGAACACAACATCTTTCTAGGACTCATGGTAGAACTGAGCAGTGTTTTTCATATCTCTGTATCCATTAGGATTTGTGGACACAAGAATTTTCTCATTTGCTAACTTGAAGATTGTTTATTCTATATGTATCGGCCTTCCTCATCGCAATTGGTGTTATGTACAAGAAAGCTAAAAGAAGATAAAAGAGAATCTTATCAGTCTGTCCTGAAAGAAGAGGACTGTTTATTACAACGTCATCTGACTTCATGTCTTATATATGTTGTTTCCAAAAATGTTCGTACTGGCCGGGTGAGGTGGTTCACGCCTGTAATCCTAGCACTCTGGGAGGTCGAGGTGGGTGGATTGCTCAAGGTCAGGAGTTCGAGACCAGCCTGAGCAAGAGCGAGACCCCATCTCTACTAAAAAATAGAAAGAAATGATCTGGACAACTAAAAAAAAAAAAATATATATATATATAAAAATTAGCCGGGCATGGTGG
This sequence comes from Avahi laniger, assembly GCA_963575035.1. Lineage (NCBI taxonomy): Eukaryota > Metazoa > Chordata > Mammalia > Primates > Indriidae > Avahi > Avahi laniger. The sequence continues at coordinate 19,428 of CAUYSK010098732.1, forward strand.
TGCATGCCTGTAGTCCCAGCTACTTGGGAGGCTGAGACAAAAGGATCACTTGAGCCCAGGAGTCTGAGGTTGCTGTGAGCTAGGCTGACACCACAGCACTCTAGCATGCACAACAGAGCAAGACTCTGTCTCAAAAAAAAAAAAATATTTGCACCAAGTGATGTTTTATGTGGAAAACTAAAAATTTCCATTGGCTTCCACAAACTTTTTAGGTAGATATTTATATAGAAAAAATTTGCCCTACAATAAAAACTAACATGGAATAGTTGAATGATTATTTCTTTTATTTACTTTTTTTCAGCTACTGCAAGAAAATTTAACCAAGTGGACATTCAATTTACATGACTAGTTTATATTAAATTAAAATCCCCTGTAGAGGCAAATTCATGGTACAGTGAAATATAGGTTTGGTTGGTTGTTGAGCTTTGTGGTTCTCTTTGGAACTTGAGAGCCCGTGTCCTTTCTCCAGATAATTAGAAGAACATGTTGGCTGAAGGAGCCCTTGTATCAGATCATTGCAGACCCTCAAAGCTCCATTTATCTCCCCAGGGCCCAGTGCCACTTGTTTCACCCCATTTGCCACCTGATCTGCCACCTATTCTAGCTTGGCCCTGCCCAGCTGTAGAGGTGGGGACCAACTTTTCTCACTTGGAGAATTGCTTTTGCTCCTGAAGTGTGAGACACCGCAGGACCTGCTCCGTGTCCAAGTATGCACAACCTAGAAGTGGAGGGGAATTGACCCATTTTTTTTTTTTTTTTGAGACAGAGTCTCACTCTGTTGCCCAGGCTAGAGTGCTGTGGTATCAGCCTAGCTTACAGCAACCTCAAACTCCTGAGCTCAAGTGATCCTTCTGCCTCAGTCTCCGAGTAGCTAGGACTACAAGCATGCGCCACCATGCTCAGCTTATTTTTTAAATATATTTTTAGATGTCCAAATAATTTCTTTCTATTTTTTTAGTAGAGATGGGGTCTCGCTCTTGCTCAGGCTGGTCTCAAACTCCTGAGCTCAAATGATCTGCCCACCTTAGCCTCCCAGAGTGCTGGGTTTACAGGTATGAGCCACCATACCCGGTCGACCCCATTTTTGATAATGGGAGATGAGAATCGGTAGGTGAATTCTTCCTTTCCCATTCCTCAATGAATTCTGCTGAGATGCAATAGTTCGTATGGCCCCTTAGAGGATGGTCTTGCACAACTGAGTACTCGGTTATGCTTGGTACAGAGTGTGGCCGACTGAGCAATGCACCTCGTGTTTACTTTCTTTTCTTCTATGCCTCGTTTCTTTTTGCCTCCACTCCTGCTTCCTGGGGGCTACTGTGCCTAATAAGCCTGTAGCTCCTGAGCTCTATTTTTTGGGGAATCCAGGCTAAGATAGGTCTCTTCTTATTTGCATATAACATCCAGACAATATCATTTTACAGATACAGACTTCATTTATGATTTCATCAGTATATGGTGTAAGTAGACTGTCTTTGAAGAGTGTAACATGGTAAATTTTTTATCACGTAGCCTATGGATTCTCCTGAGATATACACTTAACGGGCATCTGTAATGCTCTACATGTCAGTAGTCTGACTAAGTTTTGCTTTGGTTTGAGCACCATTTAATGTGTCAGAACTTGTGTACATGATCCTAATGATAATTCCACTTATTCACAAAGCTAAAGTGCCCTGAGTAGCTAACTATGGAGCCAGGATGGACTCTCATGTTGAGGGTGGAGAAGCAAACCAACTCTGTCCTCTGGCTGCTCTTCACTTTAGGTTTGTGTCTTGACCAGGTTTGTGCTAGGACACCAGCTCCAGAACCCAAATCAAGCCATTATATACCACATTAGTTTGAGGTCAGTTTTGCCTGCTTAAGGGAATTTAGAATTGTACCTAACTGGAATATATATGTGAAAAACTCTCCAAAACAAAATGGATGAAGTTATTTCTTGAGGGAGGGAAATATATTCATTATGGTGGAGTTGGGAGATACATAATGTAGAAAAGAGATAAATATAAAGGCTTTGAATAGAAAATGGAAGAACTCAGAAAATAGTACTCTGGACTGATCTAGCTCAGAGACATAACGAGTGCTTGCTTCATCTTACTTCGACTGGCCTTTTCACGAGCCTGGGAGGATGTGATCAAACACTTCTTGCGGAAAGTGTTTATTTCATTCATGTCCTCGCCAAACCATGCTGATTGAGCTTTGTCTGAGTTACCGAGACCCTGCTGCCGTACTGAAAATGGATGTGCTTTCAGGCTTAACTTTCGGTGGGACATTTGTTGCTTTTGCTTGCCCATCATTCTTCCCCGCTTCTTGGAGCAGCAAGACTTAGAATTTGCTTCGAGGAATCCCCCTGCCCTAACTCTCAGCCCATGGTTTAGGTGGGGCTGATGTATTCCTTTTCCCCCCTTGCAGTTGCAGGATTTCAGAGGAGTAATCTAATTGCGTACCTGTCCTCCCTACCACAGTGATTGGCTCAGCAGTCAGGGCACCTGACTCAATTTGGGCCGATGGGAATTAGGCCCAGGATTTTCACTGGAATTGTTGGGGACAAGAAATTCTCTTGTTACTGTATTTGGAGCTGTAAAGTGGATTCTGGAGCTACTTTCAGGGGGGCCACCATGAAAGGCCATGAGGACATGAAGTCTACTTGAAGGAAAAGATGAAAAGAGGAGCTTCCTGCAAATACTGAGTAAGCACCCAGAACCAGCCATATCTGCGGCTCTCATATCCCCAGATTTTAGATATTAAAGTCAATAATGGCCTTTATGCATAAGCCAGTTTGGGTTAGCTTTTTGTCACTTGTCACAGAAAGAATCCTAACTAACATATGTGCTGGGCCATGGGGATTGAGATATGTACTTGTAACTGATAATATAATTCCATTAATAATATTCTGGAACATTTTGAGATAAAAGATAAATGTAGTTCTTGAGCTGCAAACACTCATCTCTCTCCTCCTCCCTCCACCTCTGTGGCCCCTTCTTCCAAAGAAGTAACCCGCATCAGCATACTTCTCTCTCTCTTTCCTCCACACTTTCCTCCCAAACACACTAGTTTATTCCAGTAGATGTTTACAAAACACGTGTCCTTACATCCCTGTTTCCCTCTTTTTTGGCAGCCACTGAGGTGAGAAGAGGAGGCAACTCTTTAGAAAATAATAATATTTGAATAAAGAGACAGAACAGTATATTTGTTATAAGCTTTTCCTTTTTTAGAATTTAAGCTTATAAGTTTATCTATGCCCACTATATTCATAATTACAATTTAATATCTGCATACAAAAGCTATGTAAAAATCCATTTTTCCCAAATATACAAATTGTCTTTTTGGATAGTTTAAAACATTTTGATCACAGATTTCAACAGAGTTTTAGGATGAAAAAAATATCACCATCTAGCAATATCACTTAACACTGTTTGCAAAACACAAATCTTCCGATGACCATAAATCTTTTTCTATTCTGTAGCATTTTTCTGATTCTCAGGGCATGAAGGCATTATGGAAAATAAAGTGTTTTCTCTGAGAAGAGCATGGAGAACTAATTTGGATCTATGGTCAAATTAGAAATGCCAAGTTAATAAGGGAGAACCAAAAAAAAAAAAAAGAAAAGAAAAGTGACGTAATGTTGTGTCAGCTCATTCATGCCCTGATAATTCTATATCAACAATACATGTGTAAAGTGTCTTCTTTTGTCTTACATTGTGCTCCATAATTTACATGAGTATTATCTGCATCCTGAGGAGGACAGATTTATATTTGATTGTCTTGTGCATAAGGTGGGTCAGTTTTAACTGTGCAACAGAAAGCCACGAATAGCATCTTACCTGCACAATATTGCTCTTGAAGGCGGCATTAATTAATGTGGAAACACACTAGAAATGCACACTTTTTGCATTTGCAAACATTTATACAGCACAGTAAAAATTCTGTGATAAGGCCAAACCTTTTTTCCCCCTAGTCTGTTGTGTGTGTGTGTGTGTGTGTGTGTGTGTGTGTGTATGTGTGTGTGTCTAATGTATTTTTTTTTAAAGATTAAAGTAAAATGTCTCAATTGTAAAAAATACACACCGGGCAAATCCTTACCTGGATAATAAATATCTACATCACAGTACAATAAAATTTCTTCTCTATAAAATTTAAATATGGATTACAGCCTATCACTATCAAAAGAAACACTATGCTAATATTTCCATATTATTAAAATAACAGGAAAAATTACGAGCTTATTTTAGAACCTGATGCAATAGCCGTTGGAAAGGGCAAAGAGATTCAAATGTCTGTCATCACTCTCCTTTCGAAGAGGAACTGTGGCTTGGTTGTTCGCTTCAATTCAGTTCATGAAAAAGGTTTAGCCTTACAAATGCTGGCTACATTTCAAAAACCATAAGACCGATTTCATAGTTTATGACTCATGCAGCAAAAGGTCAATATGACACGAATAGGTTAGAGTTCTGTAGAATAAAAAGGTACCACTGACAATGACATGCTTTGAGGGTGCTCAGCGATTCCTTGGAGGCTGAGTCTGGGGGTGCGCAGTGTCGAGGAGGGGCCGAGGCTTGTACCCCTGTTTGCGGAGGAGCAACAACAACGACCTTGCCGGTGCAGCACCGGGGCCTGGCAGTCCACCCGGTGACTGCACTGTGGACTGAAGAGGTGTCACTCGGGGCACAAGGGAGGGGGCTTCGCTGGGCTGAGGCATCAACACGTCAAGCGCGTCATTGAGGACTGAGGCTCATTTGACTAGAAAAAGCTCTGAGGCGGCACGTGGTGTTTTGAGCAGAATCATAAAGAAGATCTTACTTTTTTCACTATGTCTGGAAATACTGCACATCTAAATTGAAGAGCAAAGTACACTTGAGGGTTACAAACACACGAGCGCACACACACGCACTCACACACGCGCACATACACCACTCATCTCTAAAAGTGAAGTGATTTATAAATAAGAATCCCAGCATAACGGGTGTGTTCTCCTGTACTGGGATGCGTCCCCACGGTGGGGGGCAGGTGCAAAGGGTGTTTCCATCAGGTCCATACTTGATTTGAAAGTTGGGACAATTCATGAAAGAATGTTTAAAAAAAGTCCAGAGCAAATGCCTCACGACTGAGTTTTATGAGATGGAGACTTGAGATGCACTCAGTACCTCTGTTGGTTTGAGAAGGAATGAGTTTAGTCGCTTTGACCACCGGCTCAAAGGCTCATGGACCTTTAAGTCCTATAGCTTTTCTTTTCAACCTGAAGTACTCTAAGGCTTGTCCTACTTAGCATAAAGTATTCAGCCTTCAACAAGATGTCTAGACCAGAGGTTTGCCTGCTTAAGGCGATCCCTCAAGGAGTCGAAGATCAAACTTTCCTTTCCTTGGGGCCGGCTGGATTACTGCAGATATGCTGTACTGTTTGGCAAATTCCCCATTGTGATCAACCCCCAAAGCATTCTTATTTCGCTTGAGATCAGGCTCTCTACTTACATTTGAATCTGGGTGTCTGATATACTACGGAATATCGGTATATATCAAACAGAATGCGGAAACTTCCTCCAGAAGGCCTGATGCCCCAGGAGTCTATGAACCTGTCCCGTACCCGCCTGCTTGCCTTCCTCTCATGCCGTTTGGAAGAAAACTTGCCCCAGACAGCAAAGCAGCTCAGAGTTCCCCTGGAGCGTAGAGATGACTAAGTGTTTCTCTTTCAAAGAGTAGTTCTCCAAGGAGAGCCAAACAGAGGGAACTGAGATGTTAACAAAGCAAGCCTAGACAAAACAAAACCAAAAAAAACCCCACAAAAACCTGTCTGTAGATAAAGTCAGAGCAGGTAATCTGCCCATGAACCTCATGCTTATAATGTTAATCTCTTCACCTACTTCCTTTCTTTGATTAACATATTCCATAGCGATGTTCATGTTTCCTTTTTCCCAGAAGCTAGTAAAATTGCTTTAGCATATTGAACATATAATTCTCCCCTCCCCCGATTATTTCCAATCATATTTGAGATTTTTGATGCTGTTCCTCTTCTTTTTCCAAGGCCTCCAAATAATTCACTAATATTATGTCAAATTCTTATTTCGAGTCAGTACCAAATATATATTCCTTAACTGTCAAGTGGGCTATACTTTTTGTCCAATAAAGCTAGAAATTTGAATGCGAAAGAAACTATCCAAAAAATCAAATTTCTCCATCTGAAATTCATGCAGTATTAAGGGTGGGAAGGATTTCAGAGATCATAACTTATTCACTAGGCGAGAAAACCAAGCCCTAAGGTCACAAGTCTACCAGTTGGCAGAGCACAAACAGAGACTCAGACAATGTGGCTTCTGAGCCAGTTCTACTCCACCAACTTACAAAAAATTAGTCCACTTGGTTTTCACAGTGACTTTCATTCCTTTGCTTTTAGGTAAATCTCACTGATATGGCTTATTTTCCCCATTATTTCCAGGATAAGGCAGTAAAAGGCAGGCAAAGGGATAGTTTATATCTACTATGCCAGTGAAGAATGAGCTACATTCAATTACATGGGTACATTCTTTGCCCAATTTCTGATGTTGAAGTGATGAGGTGTCACCCTTTGTTTTTGGGGCACAAGCTACTCCAGTGCAGGTCACTGGGGAGGTGGGTTGGATGGGGAAGGAAAGTGAGTGTCTGCGTATATGGTCTGCAGGTGTCTCCTGTTGAGTTTCTGTCAGGGGAATGCTGTACAAGGGGCAGAGGGTCAGTGGTAGGGTTAGTCTTTGTTTAGAGATAGTCAAGCTATTTAGTGCCTCAAAGTCAGTGGAATAAAGGGGACTGGGAGACATTTGTGAGTAAAGCAAAGAGCTTGAGGCTCTAAGACCAGAAGGAAGCATCCTGAAGCTTCCTGAAGGGGCTCTCAGAACACAGCATTTCCTTCAACTTAGAATGTAGCCACACTCGTCTCTCCTCAGAATTCCTCCAGAACAAGACTCACATTTCAGCTTGTTATCTCTTCTTGATTAGCAGATTTAATCCACGGGAAATCTGTTGTCAGTTCAGCAAAGATGCAACCAGGATAAAAAAAACTTCAGGAGCTTGGGAGATGACAGAGCAGATGCCATTGAAAAGGGATGACTCCTTGTAAATAGGTTTGATTTGTGTGGAAATGTTCTTTGAGCCTAAACCATAAAGAAGGCTTCCTACTGGGAGGTAATACTATGTGAATTTTTGGAAACTACGGAGTCACTGACATTGGTGAAAATTTCTAATTTCTTTGGGCTCGCTGAAGAAAATTATTTTCCTTTTTGGCCTCAATCAGTCAAATATCTGCACATCCTTGAGTCATATGCCCTTGTATAACTTGAACTAAATCATAAGGTTATAAAATTGATACTGAAAGGACAGCTGATTTTTTAGGCCACAAATATTTCTGTACATGCCACCTTCTGATGCTAGGAGAGAATAAAGAGTGCTGGAAAATGAAAATTTGTTTGAGTCCTTCTCTAAAATGTTGACAGCCATGTCTAACCAAAGGTGGTCTGTGCACTGCTAACTTAAGCCCTGGAAAAATCAAGATTGGATCAGGATGATCGTGTTATCTTGGTTTTAAACCTTCTTTGTTCTTCTGCAGCGCCATTTTGCTTGCTTGAGTTTCCGACCAGGGACAGGTGGGAGCTGGTGATGGCTTGGTGCTGGTGAGTTAATGAGCGTCCCCTTCCCCACCTCTACAGCTGTAAAACCTTCAAAGCATTCACATCAAAGGACTGGAGAACGAAATGCAATAGCTACAAGGACTTGCATTCAAGGGGCAGTTTCATCCGTGTGTAAGCCAAGGACAACCTCCCTTTGCCCCCAGACAATGCCTCCCAACACAAAGAAACAAAGACACAAACAAAAAGGAGCTAGGCAATGGAATGAAATGACACCCAGTAGTGCTGTAGGAATTATGAGAATGAAGCCAGTCAGTCTAATCCTCAAACACTTCCAAGAACAAAGGGGGGAAGAGTTCCGTGGGGCATTCCACCTTCATGTGCAGGAAGCGGCTGGCATGGCAGGCTCCAATCATCCGTAGGTCTGTCACCTTCATCAGGAGTTTTGGCCAAAAGTGTGTCACATGGTGTTTTCGGTAATTGATATAGTGTTCAAAGGCCAGCAGGAAACTATCCTGGTACTTTTCTATTCTCTCAACACAGGCGAGCCCTGGGCGATCTGAGGGGAAGGAAGAAGACAGATATTACTTCAGAGGTGGAAAGGGGCAGGCTGGCTTTCAAAGCCTTTAGTGGGAGGCGGGCAGATCTGGGAGTTTTCCTTCGTGGTTATGAGCGTGGATGCAACGTGAATTCTGGGGCACCAGGGACCAAGAGACCAGGGCAGTGGCATCATTTGTATGAAGGGCATCAGTGCTTTGTTCAGATAAATATCTCTGGTTTAGACAAATGACCTTCTTGGGTGTGAAAGGCAGTGCCTACCTCCTTGGGTACAGAAAGAGAAGCCTAACATAGATGAAATATTCTGCACAAAGAAGGGAAAAATTCTGAGTTTTCACTGGCTGCCTGAGAGAGAGGAGAGGACAAGCATGGAAGGGGGAACGGTGCAAAGGGATGGGGGACATCACGGGAGGCCTGGAGGCCAAAGGAGGAATGTTGGACAATAGGAAATTCTCTTGAAGACAAAGAAGCACCATGCACAATTTTACTTTGTTTGCCTAACTGCAATGAACCACTCTTTCTCTTCACTTACACCTTTAGTAAAATTGCTACTGGTAGCAGCCTTGTGTTGGTGGCAATTTGGGAAATTAAAATGAAAAGGAAAGAGGAGGATCCATGCCAGAGTCACCCCGTGCAGAGAAGAGAACAAGCCACAGTGGGGGCTGGGGTGAGGGGAGACCATGACCCTGGAAAGTCGTGAAAATCTTTCCAAGTCCTGGGCGAACCATAGGGCTTCCCAGGGCATTTGGGAGGGGCTCCAGTCGGTTTTCAACAGGTCACAAATAAAGGAATGAGGCTGGACGACTGGGGAAAAGCTGGGCTGCAGACAACTGGGTGACAAAAATAATCTATAAATCTGAATGAGGCCCTCAAATAACTCTAGGAGGCCTGTCATCCCCCTGTTTGGTTCCCTTCAGTTTGCTCTTTGTGGCTGTGAGCAGATGAATTCACATGTCAAGAATCCAGTTATTGAAGTGTCTATATCAGCAGGAATCTAAAAGGGGTTCTGCTTCCTCTGCAAGGAAGGGTCGTGGCTAATGTCTCAATCCACTCTTCTGAGTCTGAGTCTGAACAAAAACTATATGGGCTCTTGGAATCCCCTATTTGGCTCAAATGGCAATTTGTGCCTTTTTTATTTTGTGTTTTCCTTTGTATTTGATGATATTGCTCTGTGGATCTTCTCACTCTCTCTCTCTTCCTCTCCTATCTTCTCTCTTTCTTTGAGTGTGCAAGAAGGGTTCTCCACAGCATCCTTTAACTTTTGATCTAAATAGAAAATAAACATAATTGTCCTTTGGATGTATTTCTTCAAAGGGAAAAAAATGACCTGGGTTTTGTGGCATCAAAACTCTATCCTTTGATGAGAGATAAAGATAAGGTAGTCATATAAATGATAGAGAATGAACTGACATTTTGATGATGCTCGAATTGTACTAAACAGGTTTATGAAGAGAGAAATATTTTAAAGACCAAAGACTGATTTTAGCTCTTCAAGACAAAAGTTCTCAACAAAATGTCTTTCAGATCATTTCCATTTTTGCTCTCTGCTTATCATCACAGGACCAAGGAACTCAGTAGTAGCTCTTGGAAAAGGTTTTGAAGAAAAGATCTAAGATATTATGCAACTGAAATGTCAAATAAAATGTGAGGCTTAGAAGACAAGGCTGCTAAGGAGGAGAAACTAGAGCCTTGGGGCTCTGATAGGTGGCTGTCATTTGCCAAATGTACAATGTTTTGTACTATTTTTCTGGTCCTGGCAGTATTAATGAAAAGGGCCCACATCACTAGGGTGGATAAGATTTTAAAAAGTTATTAAGTTGTCCCGTGGCTGTCAGACAGTGTCAGCCTCATACAATGAGAGAACTGGGAAGAAGCCTTTAGTTGGGTGTTTGGTAGCGTTTGGATTACATTCACAATTTTTGTCATCTCCACCTACTCCCTTTATCTATCTTAGATTATTTACTTAATAATCTGTTAAATTGACTCGCTACAGAGGAAATACCATATTATTCGGTAATAAAAATCCATTTGTTATAAAATAGGAGATAACCACAAAAATGGATGCATGGCATAAACCTTCATTACATTTTAGCTGACAGTTCTTGCTGGCGGTTATGCCTGAGATTCTCTCTCTCTTTGTTGAAAGGAAGGTTAGCAAGAGTTAGGTGTTGAAGACAGACTAGCACCATACTGCATTTTTCTCTTTGCCTTCTTTGGAAGGAGATATAACCAGGAAGAAAATTGTAAAAGAAATTGTTTACTCACTATGTGATTCAACGTTATTTAAAACTGTCTTTGTACCACTAAAATCTCAGCTAAAAAATTACTTTGAGTCCCAGTTATGCAGTTCCATTTCTTTATTTTAAAGGTCACCGAAGCCCAGAGAAGCTGGGGTGGGGGCGGTCACCCAAAGTCATACAGGGAGTCCTTAGATAAGCGATAAGTTTTATGTTTTTGAGAATAATTCTCCTGAAGGACTGAAGGCCCTGGTTTCTTGCTGGCTGTCACTGGAGACCACCCTCAGTTCTAGAGGCCATCTGTAGTTCCCTGTCACATGAACTTTCCTAACACAGCGACCTACCCCAGGAAGCTGGCATGGAGAGTCTCTAGAGTAAATCTGCCTGCAAGGGGGAATCTCAGATTACATAAAACAATCACATGGGGCTGATGTTGAATTTGCCATATTCTCTAGGTTAGATGCAAGTCATGGCTTCTGCATACACAGAAGGGGAGGAGAATATCTGGGTGGGAACACCAGAAGGTGGAGTGGAATATGGGGGGGGCCACCTTGGAGTCTACCACAGTGCATGAGAGGGTTCATTATGTTCTTCTATCTGCTTATATTTGAAACTCTTCATGATATAAAGAATTATTTCTTTTTAAAAAGCCTGCCATATCTATATTTCCTGTAGCAAATACATTTATGGATCAGCTTACAAAAAGAGTTCTACTGAGTTAACTAGGAAGCATCAACTCTACAAAGGATTCTCAATGTACTTGTGACTGATATTTTACCCAATATTCAGCCATTTATCCAATAAACATTTCTTGAATTCTACTATACACTGGCCTAGGTGCTAGGTGTACAATTAGACACATCTATGTCCTCAAAAAATAAACAGTCCATAGGAAGATATGGACAAGTTAACCAGGTAGTTATAGAGCAAAGTGACAAGTGCTACAGCACAGCTAAACTTAGGGTGCTCTGAAGAGGCAGAGGATGACTCTGAAACCACCTTCTATTTAAAGACTAGCTTCCCTGAAAGTGTGATGTGTTTTGTATTTTCTGTTTATTACAACATGATCCCTGAAGAAAAAAAGCATCAGTAGTATTATTTACCCTTCACCAATGGGAGTTAGGGGTTTTTGATAAGAAGCTATGATGGATTAAAGATGGCTACCGATTCTTTGCTGTTCCTCCCATCTAGGGGTGGACTGTTGAATCTGGGCTGGTGCTCAGACTTGATTGGACCAATCCAATGTGGCTGAAGTGATGCTGTGTGACTTAAGACTGGGCCTTAAAGGATCTGCAACTTCTGCCTTCATGTGCTTAGAACTCTTCCTCTTGGAATCCAACAGCCAAGTAAGAAGTCTAACTATGCTACAAGAGGAAAGGTGCATGGAGAAAGATCTGAATTTGTGTTTGATGTCTCAGCCCCAACTCCAGCCATCTTGGATGTTTTAAGCCACTAAGTTTTGGGTTGGTGTACTATATGGCAATAGATAACTGAAACTTAGGTTGTAGCTGAGCCATGAACAAATTCTAGTTTTCACACATAGTTTCCACACACAGAATTTAACACAGAATGGTGTGGTCACCCACATCCATGTCTTGCATACCCCAAACCAGAAGGAGGCAGGGTTGGCCAAAGACTACAGAGCAGGCTGGTAGTGTCCACTGAAGGTGGATCATTTCATCGAGTCTTTAAGATGTCTCTTTTGGTTTCTTCCTACTACCCTTGGAGGCTGCAAAAAGCATCAGACACCGGACACCCCCTTTTAGTCCCCAGTCCATTGGAAAACCCCCAATTTCTTGCTGAAGTAGAGTGAACTATGTTTCTAAAGCCAAAGGGGGATTGAAAACTCATCAAGTGATTGGAATTAACATGGGACAAGCAAAAGCTCTTTGGATGACTAGTAACGAGTCTAAGCATACTCACCTGATGACATCAGCAGGACGGCCTGAAGGAGGGCTACTTCAGTGTCATCCAGGTTGAAAGAAGACAGAGACATGCCCAGGTCAAAGATGGCGTCAGACACCACCCCAAGACCCCCATTCTTCAGCTGGCCCCGTGTGACTGCCATTTCCCCATTCAAGGTTAAAGTCTCACTTTCTGGGTCATAGCGCACAGCAGCACGAAGGGACATGATCTCCATGCAGCAGCCTTTGAGGAGGATTATCTGGTCTTCACATGGCAGCTGAAAAGAACCAGCCCACATCAGCAAAGAACAAGTGGACAAATGCCTGTCAGGAACAACATGCAGTATCTTAAAAGCAACAGGAATAACCTTCTGGGATCAACATTAGTCCTGCATTTTTTGAGCCCATGGTTTTTCCTTCCCTGCTTGGTGGTAGGCTTTCAACAACCATTTTTCATACCCCAAGTTGATTGTAATCTTCACAACTTTAATTTCAGTAGTCTGCATTTCTTTATGACAGATACAGATCTCCAACTGGCAGTACAGTCATGTGTGAAACTGTGATAATAACCCCTTAGTTTGGGGGCATCTTGGAGGTATCGGAATTCCAACTGATAAGTGCTTGAGATCAGGGTTTATGTTAAACTCACTAATTATTATTTTTTTTGTCTTGTAGCTCCAATAGTTAATAGCTGACTCCACTGTTTAGCTGGCAACTTGGTTTCTCTTTGTCTTTTGAAGAAAGTTTGCTCTTTTTCTCTTAAAAGGCACAGAACTAGAAGGTTGCTAACGGATGCATGAGGCCCAGAGATATACAAGCTTTGCCCGAGGACAACCAGTTAGTTAAGGGAAGAGGGAAGACCAGAATTCAGACCTGCTGGCTCCTGAGGTTATGCTCGTCTCAGTATCTCAGACACCAGAATTACTCGACCTACTAGATCTTTCTGTCAGTGTTGCAATCTCCTTTTAAGCTCATTTGTTTACCCTGTTAATTAGGATTTGTGATAACATGATAACATTAATAATAAACTTTAAAAAAACTTTGCTAATAGGCAAAATAATAAAAAAAACAGAATTTAATTTTCTGGAGGGGGAGAATGTCTAACTAAATGGCATTATCAAAATAGTTTGAAAGGCTATTAGTTAATGGGTATTTTTGATAAATTGGGCATCATGCCAAGATTTATGTGCATCACCCGATTTAATCTTCACAGCAACACAGTGAAGTAAATATTCTAATTCCAATTTTACTTACAGATGTGGGAGCCCAAACACTGAGATGGTAACATGCTGGCGGGGTGGGCGGAGGGAGGATGTCACATGAATGTTTTGTGGGTGAGGCTAGGATTTGAAGCTAGAATCGAATGCCAAGAAAGGAAGAGAATATATTTTTTTGAAGTACCATGGATATGACTAAGTTCCCATAAATAATGAATATGTAAATTACACATAATCTCTTTCTCTTGATTAAAGCAGTTACAAATTCCTTTTGGGAAATGTTCTCGGCAATACTCGACTAGTCCAATTTAGGTTATTATACAAAAGTGAAAGTAATACTACTGAATTACATTTAAAATACTGGGTATTTCATATTTTTTCACTAGCTCAGCCAAGTCACTTTTCCATTTAATTTCAAATTGCTTAGCTTTTTCTACAGGATAAAACTCATTGCATACTTGGTTCTGAAATCCACACGTATAAATTCTTTTTCACTCATCTTTTTGAAAGAGCACTGTGATTTGCTTTTGTTTAGGTTCAGATTTGTACTCCTCAGTTATATCCTTAGATTCTTGGCCCAAGAGTGTGGTAGGAAATAGGAATCTCAAGTGTGGATAGATCTTCTACAGGCGAGATGGGAAATTGGCTGGAGAGGGAGAGGCTGGCTCTGAAGCCTAGGGTTGTTGATCTGCATTTCAATCCTATCAGGATCTCCTAGGGACTTGTTTAACACAGATTGATGGCCCTACCCCCTGAATTTTAAATTTCTCCCAAGTTCCCAGGTAGTCGTCATGTCGCTGCTTCCCAGATCCCACTCCTGAGAATGATTGGCCTAGAAATTTCTAATCAGATCAAACCATTTGTTTTTAATCTGTCACTATACAAATTTTTGGGCAATACCTACCTTTGAAGCCAAGTCTGATTATAGATGAAGTAGAAATTTTCTTTTTACAACCTACTAACTGTTAATGATTAGTTCAACTTTAAGTAAAAGCCGAGTAAGTATTTGCAAAGGATCTCCAATGGTTTAAAAACTGGGCCACTTTTTCCTTTAAGAGAGGTTTGTAGGATTCTGGTGAGATTTGTTTCAACACATGGGCAAATAATCTCTTGTGCACTTGCCAAAATGCTTTCACTGTGAGAAGCCCCGGCAAGGGCCTGACAGACAGAGACCAGGGATACTCCCACAGTTCCTTCCTGTCTCCTTAGAAGAACATCACTCAGGTTGATTGGCAAAGATGACGGGGCCTTGCACTTCATGAGTGGTTCTTGTGTGTTGTTTTGGCAGCTCTGCCAGCAATAATTTTAGATCTCATGAAGCTGCCGGTGTCACTCCAACCTTATTAGGTGGGCTGGCATGGATCTTAGCAGAACAATTGCCAAGAACACAATTTGAACAGCAGATGTATCGAACTGCCTCTGGCAAGAGACCCTTAGCTCTCAAGACCACCTGAAATCTCCAACCCACTCCCTAGATAGCTCAGGGGCCTACACAGAACATTATCCTCTTTTGGGTTTCAAAGAGAGTATAAAAGGCTAAAAGGTCCCCAGGAGGCCACAAACACTGGAAACATATGCATCTCTGCCCCCCCACTTTGTAATTTGGAGACCACAAAATATCAGGGTTGAAAGAGAGATGGAGTCATGACAATGAAGCAGGCTTAAACTTCTAAGGAAAACTTGAATAGATGAGCTGGCCACAGCCCAAGCTTGAAAAGTTCCATGTGGACCCCTCACTCTTGCCATGGACATAAGTGCGTAGTGTGTTTTCTCTTGGTGGTGGGTAGCAGAAATGGCTTCTTTTTTTCTTTCTTTGGTGGAAATATCTCTTCAGTGGTTGGTTTACATGAGTTTTACATTTCAAAAGAACATCTCTGGTGAGCATTCAAAGGGCACCATGAGACTGGCAGGCTGGCTCAAGTTGTAGGAGCAGCAAACTCATTAGAGTTCCTCTTCAGACCCACGGACTGGGGGCTGAGGGACACAGCCAGGGAGAGAGAGGACCAAGAGACATCCAGGAAGACAAAACCCCAAACAAAAAAAGATGACAACCAAAGTTGGCAAGGGTGAGGGGAAACAAGCGCCCCTGGCACAGATGTGAGAGTGCACGCATTTTCTCTCTCAAGGACAATTTGGCAACACGTATCAAAAGCCTGTATAACCTGGCCCTTAAATTCCATGCCTGGGCTTTACCATGAGGACACAGTCAGTGATGTGAGCAAGGCATGGTCACCAGAATATTCATTGCAGCATATTTTTATTAATGAAAAATTAGAAATGTACTACAGATCCAGTAAAAACAGATAGCCTAGATTATGGTAGATTTATGCTTTGAAATACTATGTGGTCATTAAAATCTTTTTGTAAAAGAATATATAAATGATATTTTATATAGTCCTACAGTTGAGGGTAAAAAGGTACAGTGATGGGTGCTGGTGACATTCTTTATCTTATTGCTGATCGTGTGGCTGGGTTTGTAAAAATTTATTGAGCTTTACCCTTATGTGTACTTTACTCTAATAAAAAGTTTAAAAAAGTAGTTTCATGAACAGAAAGTACATTCTGGTATAAATTATATTAATATATATTTCATAGTGATATATATCTATGTGTATATGTGTTTGTAGCTGGCATAAATTATATTAATATATATTTAAAATTTCATATATATGTGTGTGTATACACACAAATATTTGAAAAAAGACTAAAATAGGCTCCAAAATGTTAGGTGTTGCCATGAATCATTACATTTATTATACCGTATAAATCTTCAATGACTGTCATTTTTGTAATATCCTCTAAAATGTTAATAAATGTTAATTTTTATAAAAGATGTCCAAGACATGGGAAACTCCACACCAAAAACAGAATTCCTTCCCAGGACTTACTGACTTCTCTAGGGATGGAATATGAGTTGTTCCCACTGCAAGGCTGTGGGTACTATAGACTGGTACTACAGAATAAATGTTTGTGTCCACCCAAATTCATATGTTGCAACCTAATCCCCAATGTAATTAGGAGGTGTATTGGAGGTGGAGCCTTTGGGAGGTGATGAGGTCACAAGAGTGGCGCTTTCATGAATGGGATTTGTGCCCTTATAAAAGAGACTCCAGAGAGCTCCTTTGTTCCACCCACCACGTGAGGACACAGTGAGAAGACAGCTGTCTACATACCAGGAAGCAAGCCCTTACCGGACTAATCTGCCAGCAACTTGATCTTGGAATTCCCAGACTCCAGAACCATAGGAAATAAATTTCTGTTGTTTTTAAGCCACCTAGTCTATGGTATCCTGTTATAGCAGCCTAAGACACCTGGCTCCCACAACAGTATAGCTGGGGCTAAGAGAGAGGCAATGCACTCTCTCAATGAGGTCTGGGAGCCAGGCACCTATGTCTTGAAGCTCACTGCCCTGTCCTCCTGCCTTCCCTGGTGGCTCAGATATTGGCAATGAGAAGTGTCCCCATTAATGTCTGAGGTCTTTCTGATTCCAGCTGGGCTTCTGTTATTGCAGACTCAGAAACACAAGAGCTGGAAGCGAAGGCAGCAGGGAGTCATTCCAGGTGAGAAAACTCAGCTTCTTCCCAGGTGAGACTAGACCCATTTATCACTTGGGCAGCATATAGTAAGAGGCTCACAGTGATGCATGGCCCTCTCTATTTAGTATCTTTCTGGGTTCCCTTGAGGGTGTAAAGAGCAATAGATTGGCACCTGATAAAGCTTTCCGAAGGGATAAGTTCTTGAGAAAACATAATCAACACCACTTGATTCAAAAAGAAGGAAAGTTAGAGGCAGGATGGAAATGTAATGGATGAAATAGTGGCAGCATTAGCAGCTAAACTCTTTGAAATACTTATGACCCAGGCACCGTCTAAGCACTTTACATATATTAGCCCATATCAAACTCCCAATAGCTCTAAGAGGTAGACACTATTGTTATTTCCATTGTAAGATGAGGTAACTAAGTTATGAAGAAATTAAATAACTTGTTTGGGATTCTTGTCCATGCAGGGACTGCAGAACCTGTGCCCTCCTCCACCATGTGGTAGGTGAGGGAGAAAATGTCCCAAAGGGAAAGTCAATGACCTCTGGTGGGACAGCTCTGAAGATGGGGCAAGAAAGAGTGAGCTTACAAGAAAAGAAGGAAGATTTAAGGCGATTTTAGGAGCCTGTCTTTGTGATAGCTGTTTTACTTATTCTTGAGGATTCGGTAATGACCACACAGGCATCTTGCTGGGATATGTAGTGGGAAGGATATAGACCTAGGTTCAAACCGTGGCACCACGTTTGGATAGGGTAACTGAATCTCTTTAATCTTAATTGTCCCCATGGGTAACATGGGGTTATTAAAAGCTACCCAGAAGATCTGTTATAAGGATTGGGTTTAATATGGGCAAACTAGAGTATGGTAACTAGGACATCAAAGGTGTGGAATAAATGGAAGCTCTTGTTATCATTATTTCCCAATGCCTGGAGTCAGAGGGGTGGATGGGACCTTGATGGACCAAATGTGGGCAAGCTAATGCATGATGACTGAATAGAGAAGGTAGGAAATACAAATGAAAGAGAGTACATTTTCATTTTATACTGACGTAGCTTTCATATGACTAAGACCGTACTAATTAATATTAAATTATAAATAATACCCAGTATTCCTGGAAATTGATGGAACTCTAATGACAAATAATGCAGAAGAAAAAACAATTTCCTCACCTCACAAAACATAGGCAACTTTTTGGCAAAATCCACCACTCTGGTAATTGCTGGTGTGATGATTTTTGTAAAATGGCTGAAGGCTTCCAAGTCGACCTTTCCACCTTCTGGGGCATTTACTATTGGTGCTTGTCCAATGTCTTCTGGCTAAAGAGGAGAAACAAGAAAGATTTTAATAAAGAAGTAGAAGAGAGCTTTATTTATCATAGTTCTCACGTGGCAGAAAATCTCCTCTGAACTGGCATCGTGTACATTCTCCAGTTCTCACATCATTTATTAACAAACTGCAGTTTATGCATCGTTTGTTTCTTTGAGAAAAGATATATGTCTTGGCCATTGCTTTAATAGGTCCCCAGTGATAATGTTCACAAGAACATTGCTGGAGACAGAGAGAGAGAGAGGGGTATTTGGGTTCTGCTTCTGAATGCACAGAAACAGTATACTTAGGCCAGATGGCATGAATTCCAGGGCCTCTGGGGTGGCATTTTCAGAAAACTGCATATTCCGGCGTGTGTCTGCATGTGGGAGGTGGGCACAGCATGGGCAGTGATGGAGATGGTGATGGGTGAGTTCTTGCAAGTGGTGCCCTGTGGATCCATTCTTGCTTCGAAGTTCCTCTCTGCCCTACGAACTCCAGTTTGACAGCTGAGGGGGAAGATCTCTAGGCTGCCTATAGGAAACTTGTCAAACCTTGGGACAGAGTGGTGAATTCGATGTTCCCAGGGTGTTTCTCTGCTGTTTACTTGCTCAAGAACTATCCATGGCCTTGCTGCTCAAAGGCTGGGGCAGCAGCACAGGTGTCACTGGGGACTTACTCGAAATGTAGGCTCTCAGGCCCCTCCCCAGATCTGATGGGGAGAATCAGCATTTTAGCAAGACCCCAGGTGACTTGTGCACACATTAGGCTTCCTGATGTTCACGGGAGTCTCTCTCAATGCTGTCACCTGCTGTCACCCAGTGCTTCCTTCAGGGACAGTCCTCTCCACTGCCCCTTCTCATCTTTGTGATAATATTAACAACCATTTATCTGTGGCCTGAGCCAGCCCCTTCACACTACCCTGCCTCAGGCAGACCTCGCTCAAGCCCTGATGTGCAGGTGAGCAAACCAGGGCTCAGGACGGTTAAGAGCGAGCTGCCGAGGCCAGGTCTGGGGTCTGCGAGGCCCTGACTCCCCACAGCCATGTGCCCAGGAGCTCCGCATCTCCCCACAAGGCTTTCACTTCCTGCACACTTTTCGACATTGGGGAACAGAATTTCTACTTTCTTAACACTCCCCTTGACAGCCTCTCCAGCTGTCTTCCAGGAAAATGTGAACGTACACAAGGAGGTCACAGAGACTCATGCATTGCCTGCTGGTGGCTGCCTTCGCCTGGAGCCACAGTGAGTGGACAGGAACGAAGTCAGCTCTCCTTTCGGCACCAGGAGTTGGGGGAATGGGGATAGGAGGCGCGGGAGGGTGGGCAGGAGGGATGGAAACAAGGAACTGACACTCTGATAGAGTCGAGGGAGACCCGACGTCTCACTTCAGAGCAGTGAGGATACTGCCCGTGAGGAGACGTTGGTCTGACACAGTGGTCCCCAAGTGCACTGTGCATCAGAGTCACTCGATTGCCGGGTTCCATGCCCTGTGTTTCTGATTCAGTAGGTCAGGGGTGGAGCCCAGAGATCTGCATTTCTAACAAGTTCCCAGGCATGCCGATTCCACTGGTCTGGGACCACACTTTGAGAACCACTGCACTCGCGGTAACCAAATGTGGCTCAGTAAGCCAGTTGCCATGTTTCTTCCCATATACCCCATATCCAGTTTTTAGCAAGAAGAAAAGCAAAAGATGATTCTTTTACTCTCTTGTTGCCAGGGTGCTGGGGTCATGATTACAGGCCCAGGGGAAGATTTTAAAAACATATTACATAACAAACGCTGGCAACATTTGCCTTTTTTGGATTATCCAGCAATTTCTTCTGCTTATTTTTTTACTTTATTTTTTTAGTGTTTGTTTTGGTGGCAGTGAGTGGATGAAACCTGGTTTCTGTTGTGTTTTCATAATGAATGATGATGTTTTGGGGCAACTGTTGGCATAGCAAGCCCACAGACGGCTACTGTTCCGCTGGCTTTCTGGATGCAGAGAGAATTGATAGAATGATCACATGTACACCTCGCTTCTTTCTCCCTCTTTCTAACCTAGATCAAGCTAAGGGAAAAGGCACATCCACTCCTCCTTTGGGGACTGTGCTCCCTGTATCCTTCACACATCCCTGCTGTTCTTTATAATTTCTTCTGTCCCCCGAAAGTGAGGCTTATCTCACCTACCTTGTCTACTTGACAAGTCTGTTGTGAAGCTCAGCTGATAAAAGGAATGTGGACACACATTCAAAAAGGTAGGGGGTTTTATATGAAAATTATAAAAATATACAAAGCTAATATATATTTATGTATAATTTATATGTATGTAGAATGGAACATTTTTTAGCAATAAAAATAAAATAAATATATTTAAATAACATGGTTTTGGCTTAGTTGAATCCAAACATATCCTCACTGCATACTGATAAGGCTAATCTGACTGGATTTATATGGTATTCAGTGTCCTTTGAAATGTTGGTGGGTTAATACTGATGTTAATAATTTTCATTCAATCTGTAGGTGCATGGGGTATTCGAATCACCACCTATGACACCTCTAAAGATTTCAAAAACAAGAGAAGAATTATGCAAGGAAATATGGCAATTTCAATTAAAATTAAACCTCTAAATGCAACAACCTTGTAAGCTTTTCTGTTAAAAATATAGATCAAGATAGGAAAAATATTTACTTTTAAACCTCTGGGTATTTATTTAATGGCAAATACAATTGCTAGAAGCAAAACTGTATACAAAATAAAAGCTTTCTATTATATAATTAAGATTTATCTTCATAATGGACTTGGATACCAGAACAACAACAACAACAAAAGAATATCTATATCTTTATATATCCATGAGCTGACCTGAGTTAATGCCAGGTATGAGAAGTCAAGGTCGAACAATGCAAACTTGTTTGTCAGTTCCCTAAAGATTTTTCACCCATAACGGCAACACATAATATGCTAAAATATTTGGAAGACGTTAAAAATAGAGCACAAATATTTGACCTCAGTTGTATCTATTAGGTACTGTATACAGCTAATAGCCTTGCAAACCACCACCTGGAATACATTTGCTCATATACATGCATTGTGTATCTATGCACTGAGATCAAGCTCAGATACTGGTAAGTCTCCAGCTTGTGGATTGACCAGGACAGACCTGTGGCAGAAGCCTGCTTTTTTAGCCTCTGTGGATCCAACTGCCTTGGCCTGCTCATGGGGGTACTTACAACTCCACTCTGACTTCCTTCCTCTTTGTCCTAAATGGACCTCCTGAGCCAGCCCAGCTGACTTCTCCATGTCTGCCCCTCAGCTTGCCTTGCCCTATTCCACTTCGCTGCTGCCTTCTTTCTGGATTTTTGCTTTCTCTGAAGCCCCCACTTCCATCTCTCATCTCTGTCCATTCCAAATCCCACCCATTCTTCAAAACCCAACTCAAATTCTAGCTCTCCCTGGATGTCTCCCCAGAGGACCTCAGTTTGAAATGATATCTACCTCATTTAAACACCCATGTATGTCACCCATATAGCATTTAGGCATTTATCACTATCACTTTTTATCGTAGTTATGTTAATACACATCAAAGATATGAACTTCTTAAAGGAGTAGGGAATAAGCCTTACATGTCTTTGCCTATTGTGTACAAGGCGTTGGGCCAAATGGTGGAGGATGAAATGCCTGTTGGTTGAGTGAGTGAATAAATGTGTGTTTATACCAATATTTATTGAGCGAGTATGATGGGCCAGACCTAGTCTTAGATACTGAGGTTACAGCAATGAACAATGCATCCTCAAGGAACTTGCATGGTAGCTCATAGACAGGCAATGAATAAGAAACATGCATTCATGGAGTTCCAGTTTGTGATAACGCTGGAGAGACATGATAGTACAGGGGGGTCCAGGGATGGGCGGTCAGCCAAGGCCCCTTTGAGAAGCTATGTGTGGGCTCTGATTTGAAGAACATCAAGGACGTAGCCTTCCATAGAGCCGGAGGAAGAACGTATAAGGCAGAGGGAAAAGCCAGTGCAAAGTTTCAAGGCCAGAAAGGAGGCTATGTGGCTAGAGCCCAGCGATGGCATGAGAGGAGGGAGGGGAGGCAGGCAGGGGTCCCGGCATGATGAGCCTGTGTACTATGGAGAGGAGAAGGGCTTATTCTAATTGCAATGGGGTGTCACTGAAGAGCTGTAAACAGGGAAGAGGCATTTTATGGTTATTGTGTGGAGAAGGGATTATTGTGGGGAGTCAAAGGATAAACAAGCAGGCAACAGCAGTCGTTTGGGCAGGCTGGAGTGGGCTGGGCTGTGGGTGGCAGTAGAGAGGGAGATGTATTTGAGATGAACCTTGGGAGCTGAAGACAGGGGCCAAGGAGGGACTGGATGTGGGGTAAGGAATACAGAGAGGCTTCTCTGGGGCAGTGGTACAAGAGGAGAGATTCAGGTGTGTGCCCGTGTGACATCACCTCTCACTCAGCACGTGACTGACTGGCTTTCTGCTTTGACTGTTTCATCAGTATTGTTCCAGGTGAGTAGGGAATGCTGCCAGTTGGCTTCTTTGTTGAGTGGCTGGCTAGGAGCCAAGGACTTCTTGGCTTGAAAAGGCAGTTCTTTGG